>PVIH01004412.1:75629-140909 GCA_004025045.1 Sigmodon hispidus
AAAAAAAAAAAAAAAAAAAAAAAAAAAAAAAAAAAAAAAAAAAAAAAAAAAAAAAAAAAAAAAAAAAAAAAAAAAAAAAAAAAAAAAAAAAAAAAAAAAAAAAAAAAAAAAAAAAAAAAAAAAAGAGAGAGAGAGAGAGAGGGTCCAAATCAACAAAATCAGAAATAAAAAGGGGGACATAACAACAGACCCCTTGGAAATACAGAGAATTATCAGGTCATGTTTTGAAAATCTGTATTCCACAAAAATGGAAAACCTAGAAGAAATGGACAGCTTTCTGGACAGGTAACATCTACCAAAATTAAATGAAGATCAGATTAATTACCTAAACAGGCCTAAAACCCTTAAGGAAATTGAAGCTGTCATTAAAAACCTCCCCAAAAATAAAAGCCCTATTCCAGATGGTTTCAGTGCCGAATTCTATCAGATATTCAAAGAAGAAATACTACCGTTACTCCTCAAACTATTTAACACAGTAGAAACTGAAGGAATATTGCCAAATTCCTTTTATGAGGCCACAATCACCCTAATACCCAAGCCACTCAAAGACACAACAAAGAAGGAGAATTACAGACCAATATCCCTCATGAATATTGATGCAAATATTTTCAACAAAATTTTGGCAAACCGTATACAACAATGCATAAAAGATATCATCCACCATGACCAAGTAGGCTTCATCCCAGAAATGCAGGGCTGGTGTAACATATGAAAAACTGTAAATGCTATCCATCATATAAACAAACTAAAGGAAAAAAACCACTTGATCATATCCTTAGATGCGGAAAAAGCCTTTGACAAAATGCAACACTCCTTTATGATTAAAGCCCTGGAGAGATCAGGAATACAGGGAGAATACTTAAATATAATTAAGGAGATTTACAAGAAGCCGACAGCCAGTATAAAACTTAATGGAGAAAAACTCAAAGCAATCCCACTAAAGTCAAGAACTAGACAAGGATATCCTCTCTCGACCCTTATCTATTCAATATAGTTCTTGAAGTTTTAGCTAAAGCAATAAGGGAATGAAAAGAGATTAAGGGCATACAATTTGGAAAAGAAGAAGTGAAGCCATCTCTATTTGCAGTTGATATGATTGTATACATAAGTGACCCACAAAATTCTTCCAAGGAACTGCTACAGCTGATAAACACCTTCAGGAATGTAGCAAGATACAAGATAAACTCAAAGAAATCAGTAGCCCTTCTATACACTAAATATAGAAGAGCTGAAAAAGAAATAAGGGAAACATCAACCTTCATATTAGCTACAAATAGTATTAAATACCTTGGAGTAACTATAACCAAATAAGTAACAGACCTATTTGACAAAAAATTTTAAATCATTGAAGAAAGAAATTGAAGAGGATGTCAGAAAATGGAAAGCTCTCCCATGTTCCTGGATTGGTAGGATCAACTTAGTAAAAAAGGCAATTCTACCAAAGGCAGTCTACAGATTCAATGCACTGCCTATCAAAATCCCAACACAATATTTTTTGGACCTTGAAAGAACAATACTCAATTTCATTTGGAATAACAGGAAAGGCAGGATTTCCAAAACAATTTTCTCAACAAAAGAACTTCAGGAGGTATCACCATCCCTGACTTCAAGCTATACTATAGAGCTACAGTAATAAAAACAGCCTGGTAAAATATATGTGTAGCAATCTTATTTGTATTTCTACCCTTGATAAGCCATGCTTATGATTCTTATCCTCTGTATAGTTATTGTTAACTCTTCCGCATTTTAAATTCTTTTTACTGTTTTTTTTTTTTTGATAAATACAAAATAAAGAAGGAAAAAAAACAGCCTGGTACTGGCATAAAAACAGAATTGGGGACCAATGGAATAGAACTGAGGATCCAGACATCAACCCAAAAACCTATAAACACCTGATCTTTGACAAAGAGGCCCAAAACATTCAATGGAAAAAAATAGTATATTTAATAAATGGTGTTGGCATAGCTGGATGGAAGTGTGTAGAAAAATGCAAATAGATACGAGCCTATCACCCTGCACAAAACTCAAATCCAAGTGATTCAAAGACCTCAACTTAAACACAACCACTTTGAACTTGATAGAATAGAAAGTGGGAAATATACTTCTACAAATTAGCACAGGCGACCACTTCCTAAATATAACACCAGTGGCACAGGCACTAAGACCAACAATCAATAAGTGGGATCTCCAGAAGCTGGGAAGCTTCTGCAAAGCCAAGGACAAAGTCAATAAGACAAAACACCAGCCTACAGAATGGGAAAAGATTTTCACCAACCCTACAAGTGATAGAGGACTGATCTCTAAGGTATATAAAGAGCTCAAGAATTTAGAGCCCAAAACCTTGAATAGCCCTATCAAAAAATGGGGTACAGATCTAAAAAGGGAGTTCTCAGCAGAGGAACTACGAATGGCTGAAAGGCACCTGAAAAAGTGCTCTTCATCTTTAGCCATCAGAGAAATGCAAATCAAAACAACTTTGAGATACCACCTAACACCTGTTAGATTGGCTAAGATAAAAGGCACAGATGACAGCCTATGTTGGAGAGGATACGGAGCAAGGGGAACACTCCTCCATTGTTGGTGGGAGTGTAAGCTTGTTCAGGTACTTTGGAATGCAATATGGCGGTTTCTCAGAAAAGTGAGAATCAATCTCCCCATGGACCCGGCAATACCACTTCTGGGTGTATACCCTAAAGAGGCACATTCACACTCCAAAGGTATTAGCTCAATTATGTTCATAGCAGCATTATTTATAATAGCAAGAACCTGGAAACAACTTAGATGTCCCTCAACTGAAGAACGGATTAACAAATTGTGGTACATCTACACAATGGAATGCTACTCAGCAGTAAGAAAAAATAATATCCTAAAATTCGCAGGCAAATGGTTGGATTTGGAGAATATCCTCCTGAGCGAGGTATCACAATCTCAGAGAAATAAGCAGGGGATGTACTCACTCACTAGGGGGCTCTAAACAAACAAACAAGAAAAAAAGCCAAACATGCCCAAGCGGCAAACCACAACCACTGAACATCTTGGGATCAGAAACACCCTGGACTGACCCTTCAAACCCCACTCCAACTATAGGAACACCAGACTCACTCTTGAGGGAGGGGGGACAAAACTGGATTTGCCAGGAGTGGAGACTGAACTAAGCATTATTGGGTCAGTGCACCATAGGACTGTCTGCTCCCTGCCCAGGGAGGGAATGGGAAGTTGCAGAGAAGAAAAATGACAAGATGTGGTGGGAGGGGGAAGGGACCTTAAAAAAAGGAAAAAAAAAAAAGAAATGGGCTTCAAAAAACCAGTTTATGAAAGAAGAATAAATCCTGGTCTCACTGCCAGAGGGCCCATAAACTGCCCAAGTCACACAACTGTCATCCACATTCAGAGGGTTAGTTCTGTCCCATGTGGATTCCCCAGCTATTAGTCCAGAGTCAGTGAGCTTCCAGTTGCTCTCATGTCAGCTGTCTTGTGGGTTTCCCCATCATGATCTTGACCGCTTTGCTCCTATAATCCTTTCTTTCTCTCTTCAACTTGACTAACCACAAAACAGCTGCCTCTATCAAGATATCTCTTTCTTTTCTCTCCCTCTCTGTCCCTCCACTCACTCAACCGTCTCTCATGTTTCCTTCCCTCCTCCCTTCCCCTTGGTATGGCCGCAATTTACTCAGGAGATTTTCCCTTCCTTCAGGGATCCATTGTCTCCTTTAGGGTCCTCATTCTTACTTAGTTCTCTGGGATTGTAAATTGTAGCTAGTTATTCTTAACAGATTCATTTGTAAAGCAAATATACAAATATAAAATTTTAAAACAATACTCAATAAGCCTTAATTCTTTTTTTTTTTTTTTTTTTTTTTTTGGTCAGGTCTCTTGTACTGGAGGTGCCCTTGAACTCTTTATGTAGCTGAAACTAGACTAGAAAGTCTAACCCTCTGCCTCTATCATCCAAGTACTAGAAACATGATCATATACCAGTTTGCCAGCTCTGGCTCTATCTTGTCACATACCAAGAAATTTGATCTTAATCATGCACACAACAGAGTCCTTAATATGATCAGAAGCTCATAGCCAAAAAATCTGAGCAATGTTTAAAGAGTAGGCAGCTCCTGAAACCAAAGCTACTTCTAAATTACATCTGCAAGAAGATAGATCATTACTTGAAACTCTCCAGAAAACAAAATAATAAACATGTAATAATTGCCTAAAATGCTTAGATCTTAACTGAAAATCGACAAGTTGCTCTATCTAATCTAAGTTTCTGTCTTAACTATCTAAAATGTTTCTATATTAGGAACAATAAGAAAAAGGTAAATGGTATTACCTGTCCATTCAGATAGGATGCACCATGTCTATTAAGCTAGCCAGTGAATTTTTCATATTGCCAGGTTCCAATCAGGACATACCCAGTCTATTCTTATTAGCATAAATTTTGTAACTTCTTGGCTGCCTTTTAATCACTGGAGAAACATAGCTTCTGGAGAGTGACTCTTCTCCCACTTTAGGTTTTAAATAAATAGCTTTTACTTTTATCATTTAGTCAACAGGGACAGAGATCCACACAAAGCTTCATACACTGTCACCTGTCACCAGTGATAGGTTGAGAAAACTTTTTAATCTTTCAGGAATATTTACTGCATTGAAACCAACACCTTGGTGTGATACAAAAGAAATATTTTCAAATATAATCTAATATAAGGTAGAGTTACAGATTTTATTAACTATATTTTGACAGATTTTAAGCATAAGGCTTAAGAAAGAGAGAAGCATTAGGGAGGA
Source organism: Sigmodon hispidus (assembly GCA_004025045.1). Lineage (NCBI taxonomy): Eukaryota > Metazoa > Chordata > Mammalia > Rodentia > Cricetidae > Sigmodon > Sigmodon hispidus. The sequence goes on from PVIH01004412.1 coordinate 80,409, forward strand.
ATATAGGTACAAGAAACAGTATGTATGTGGAATTCTCAGAGTGTCACACTTTCTTGCTTTATATCAGTGATATATAAAATTTTACAATTTTGATGGGCTTTGAAGGTATTATCTTCAAAGGGTGGGCAAGGAGCCTACTGAGATCACAGGTAGGTTCTGAGGGGTACTTGGTTGGAATGTAGTAGCTAAGATCACAGGACAGAGTTTATCTGTAGTGTAAAGTAAGTTCACAGTCTGTTTGAGATTCCTAGGAAATGTCTGGTAGAGGAATTCGACCCTACCCAAGCTTTTGTGCACTGTGTTAATTGAATATACCTGTGTTTGTTTGAATGGACTTTCTGTGTCCTTATATCTCTTCTCACTCAATCATCTCCTTCACACATGATTGATTCCCATAACTTCTTGGTAGCCACTTATGCTCCCAATTAGGTAGGAAGATCTTTATTTTCTCTTCCTAGGGGAGTCCCTGGATGTCTCTCTTCAGTTCCTTCTGATTCCAAGCTTGTCAAGGGTTGTGATTTGCAGTTTGGGTGTTCTTTGTTTTTGTCTAAAGTTCACTAGTGAGTGAGTATATCTCTTGTTTATTTTTCTGGGCTTGTGATAACCAGATCAAGAGGATATTCTCCAGATCCATCCATCTGCTTGCAAACTTTAGGATGCATTTTTTTTTTTTAACTTCTGAGTAGTACGCCATTGTGTAGATGTACCACAGGTTTTTAATCCATTCTTTAGTTGAGGGGCATCTAGGTTGTTTCCAGGTTCTTGCTTTTACAAACAATGCTGCTTTGAACATAGTTGAGCTAATGCCTTTGTAGTGTGAATGTGTGTCTTTAGCATATATGCTCAATAGTGGTATTGCTGGATCCTTGGGAAGACTGATTACCAGTTTTCTGAGAAACTGCCATACTGAATTCCAGAGTGGCTGAACAAATTTACACTCCCAACAACAATAATGCAGTGTTTCCCTTGCTCTGCATCCTCTTCAGCATAGGCTGTCATCTGTGTCTTTTATCTTAGCCAATCTGACAGGTGTAAGGTGGTATTTCAGAGTTATTTTGATTTGCATTTCTCTGATGGCTAAAGATGTTGAGCACTTTTTCAACTGCCTTTCAGCCATTTGTATTTATTCTGTTGAGAATTCTCTTTTTAATTTTGAACCGCATATTTTAATTGGATTATTTAGAGTTTGGGGCTCTAGTTTTTTGAGTTCTCTATATATTTTAGAAATCAGTCCTCTGTTAGTTGTCAGTTTGTAGAAGATCTTTTTCCATTTTGTAGGCTGTTGTTTTGACTTATTGGCAGTGTCATTGGTCTTACAGAAACTTCTCAATTTCAAGATGTGCTACTTATTAATTGCTATTCTTAGTGTCTCTACTACTGGGGTTATATTTGGGAAGTGGTCACCTGGCCAATGCTTTGGAGGGTATTTCCCACTTTCTTTTCTATCTAATTCAGTGTAGCTGGGTTTATTTTGAAATCTTTAATACACTTGGATTTGAGTTTTGTGTAGTGTGATAAGCTTGGATCTATTTGCATTCTTCTACATATTGCAATCCATGTTGCAATGGAGGGAACTGGGGAAAAATACATGGCTGGTCTGTTACAGCTCTTACCCTTTCATGAAAATTCATGGGTATCTAATAAAAATGGAATGAGGAAAAGTTTTGGGCAAAAGAAATTGACATTCAGGTCTTCACTAAATTATTCCTTTGCATATATCATGGTGGATGTTAAATGTTAAGCCAGAAGCTTCTTGAGATGTTTTGTGCAGGTACTGGATTGATTGATTAATAGTCAAAGTAAAATTGTGTAATAAGTCTTTATGTTAGTGTCCACAATAATTTAGGTAGATAAAGTAGGAAATTTCAGGTATACTGCTCAAATTCCCATTGCCAGAAATCTTCTCTTTCTCACTTTGAAGAAGATATATTTTCATTTCTTGAATGTTTCTGGATAGGATTCTGTCTTGCAACCACCAAAAATACCAAATGAATCCCCTTTGAATGGTATATTTTGAATGACTAATACAGGTTTTTTTAATACTAAACTAGTCCAGAATAGATGTTTACAGAATTCTAAATGTGGTAGAATTTATATTGAAAATAATATTTGTTTTATGATTCTATAAACATTTTTTCATAAACATCTAGAAAATTTATATACCTTGCGTTGTCTATTTTTAACTAGAAAATTTTGAGCGCCAGATATGTGTCAGCTACTGAAGCAGCTAGGCACTGGTGTAGCAGCAGAGCCAAAGATGTAGAATGTCTCTTGGATCTACCTACAATGATCTGAAACCCAGTGGTGAAGCTATACCCATCTACAATCATTTTAATGTAGTGCCTGGGAATGACATTTTTACTAATAAATTTACGTACCATTGCTGTCGTTCATTGCGAACATTACTGAGGCCATATATGATGCTTCAACTGTGTTCAGAAAAGCAGGTAAGAATTGGTACTTACTTTCCATTCTAGAAAGGTCTACTGCCAGCTTTACCTCATATCAGTCTCAACAGCTTCCAGGGTTAGAATTTCCCTCTGCTGCTCAGTGTTATCTCAGCCACAGACTCATGATTTGAAGGCAGCTGTTTTCTAGTGACTGGTGAAGGGAATATATCCAGACTCTCATACTGAGGCTTAATTAAGACAAGTCTAAATGAGCAGTACATGCCTTAGACTTACCCAATGTCCCCTGGGTTGGCATTTTAAATATTATCATATTTTCCTAAAGTCTTTCCCAGAATGTGATTCATAATACCCATTAGATCTCCAAATTCTTTTCAATATTATTTAGAAACACAGCCTAGTTAAAAAAAAAAAATATCCTCAAAGAAAAGTAGAATGATATGAAAATGAATTGGGTGTTTATTTTGTCATTGGTCTGGTGGTTCACATGACAAATGCCATTTCTTCCTTCATCTCTTCAACCCTTGTGCCTTTTCTGTTATGTAAAACTGCTTTCTACTTATAAGGCTTATAAAAATAGATCGCATGCAAGTATATTCAAATTGACTTTGCATATCCTAATCTGCATAGTTTGTTGATGTATACATCTTCTCTTGTCTTAATTTATTTCATATTTAACTCTCATAATCAATGTCACACACCATTTTCTCTCATTTTCAAGATACATATTTAAATATCTTTAGGGATTTTAGTCTCCAGATATTATTTTCAATTATTTTCTATGTGGTGCCTGTTCTGTGGATAACCCAGTATTTAAATTTTTAGTACGGAATTGACTGATTTGTGGACTTCCTCCTTACCACTATTTTTAACTTTTTTGTCGTTCTGCATCCCATTCACATCATCAGAAACAGACACAAATGGCTGTCTTCCTGGGAGCACAGCACCCAAGTGTCTCCAAAATTTCAGTGTCATAAATTTCCCAAAGGCCTCCCAGGACATGTAGAACATTTACTCCTTCATTATGTGTTTGCTAAACTTGAGAAATCACCTTTTGCTGAAGGTCCTAATGCACATCACAACAGCTCTTCTTGAGTCCACTCCCGTTGCTATTTTTAAGTCTTCTCCAAATCTTAGCATTTGAATCTGTTATAGTCTAGATATAACCACAATCTGTGGTATCCTCATGAAAGAGAACAACCAAGCACAGGTTAAGAAAATTTTCTTGAAGAGTATCTCAAGTGTTTTGTAGGAAAAACATAGAAAACCAGTCTTCTGGCATGTTCTTTGAAATATTAAATATCTTATTAGGTTATTGGCTAATGTGCTTCATGGAATAAAACATAATAAATTAAACTCAGATTTCTAGAATGTACTAAAAGCAGATGGAGTCATTCTCAGGGCTTCAATAGAAAATGGGAAGGGGAAACAAAAAGAGGCTCTGAAAAATTTATGGCCTCTCAAGCCTGGTGTACTCACTAGTGGACAAGAGATCCTGTCAAACAAAGTTTAAGTAAAAGACCAACCCCAAAGATTGCATTCTGATGGCCATATATATTCCATGTCACGTGTGTACCTACAACCACATGCATAGAAATGGGGAAAAGAGCAACAGAGGCAAAGAGAGACAAAGAGAGATGGAAATAATTAAAATAGTGTTGTTATATCACATTCGTCTTCCTATTTTATTCAAAAAGTGATTAATCTTTCCTCTCAGTAACGATAGTATCAAGATGAAAAGCTCAAGTGCTCTTATTTATTTTTTAAGACATGTGTTCACAATGTTTGATTAATCTGACACTACATTTGATGAATTGCCAACACTCACCATCCTAATTAAATTTACCCATATAAACAGGTCACATGACCAACTTCACCTATTCTTATTTAACCTAGTAAAAATAAGACATTATGAATATTTGCTTAACTTATTTGATGGGCAAATCACATAATGTGCTTCCACAAGTAAGCTCATATCACTGGCTGTGCCTATAAGTGTGATTCCAGTATAATTTAACTGAGAAAGGAAGATGCAGCATCTTAAGTGTGGGTGGTCCCATGAGCTCTGATTCCAGACTGAATGAGAAGAATAAAGTAAGCTGAGCACTGGCACTTTTACATGTCTGCTTCCTGTCTATGTACCATGACCTTCTGCCTTGTACTCTTGCGAGCATGCTATCCCCACTGAAATCCTCAACTTTTTTATCATTGCTTGCACTGATGTGTTAATCATCATTATCTTAAACTAAAACTACCATTTTATTAATTAATTATTTTCCCAGCCCAATCACACTTTCGTCTCTCTCTTCTTACTTCTCTCAGTCTGTCCCCCAACCTCCCTTCTTCTTCTACCACCAAACCTGCCATCTACATCTACTCCTCCTTTCTTTTCAGGGAAGGGAAGACCTCGAAATATGTCAGCCAACTATGACACATCAAGATTTAGTAAGGCTTTATACCTCCTCTTCTATTAAAACTAGATGAGGCAGTTTGGTAAGAGGAAAGAGTACTAAAAGCAGAAAACAGAGTCAAAGACATCCCCTGTTCTCAGTATATAATCCTACAATACCAATTTACACAAGTGAAACACATCTGCAAAGAACCTAGTTCAGTTGCATGCAAGTTCTCTGATTGTCTCTTCAGTCTCTGTGAGCCCATGTAAGCCCAAATTAGTTCTGTGGAGTTTTTGAGGTTCCTTGGCCCCACAGCCTTCCATAATCCTTCTTTCCCATTTTCCACAGGATTTCCCAAAGTCTGCCTAATGTTTGGATGTGATTCATTGTATCTATTTCCATTGGTTACTGTGTTAAGCCTCTCTGATTACAATTATGGTAGGCACCAGTCTATGTATATAACAGAATATTATTTTAATTAATTATTAGTATTAGAATAATTAATTAATTATTATTAGAAATAATTTCAGTGGAATTTATGCCAGTCACATTTGGTTCTATTCTAGGTCTCTGGGCTGTCCAGCCTCTGAGTCCTGGTACTGAATGAAATATCAAGGGTCAGCTCCTCCTCATGGTATTGGTCTCAATCTATCATTGGAAACCGTGTGTTTATCAATGGTTTCTCAACAGTAAATACACAAAAGAATCACAAATCAAAAATTTTCACCTAAATTATGTAATCTTGTTCTTCTATCTCCAGACTGCTCAGATACATTTTAAATTAGGCATAAAGAGGAGGAAATACATTACTTTTTCTAGAAAGCCTATATCTTAAGGACATTATGCTCAGATTGGTAAATGCTGGAGGACAGCTTTTTTGCAATGGCCATCTATAGCTCCCTCTATATTCAGAAGAACAGATATTTTATCTGGAGCTCACTTGATAAGTTTCTGCTCCTTCTCTGATTACAGAGATAATGGAGTTAACTAATCTATAAACTTGATTCATAATTATCCACATATTTAAACAATCTTGTGAGTAATATTGCACTTAGTATTTCATTTACAAAGAGCCAGCTGAAATCATGTTACCTGAGGAAATATATTAACTTGTTTTAAACTGCTGCAGCTCATTCTTGTGATATGCTTGTCTCAGTTGCGTGCTGAAACTCAGAGAGCAACAATGAAAAGAATGCTTATGGTGAGCGTTCTACATGCCAATAACTGTATTTGTCATTTTAAAGACTGAATTACTTTCTTCGTGATACGTATGAGGTATTGATATGATTTTATTATTGAAGAAAGCTCTTAGTTATTGAAGATAATTCATAAAATATCCATCAGTCAGTAGGTGAAATGATTACCTCTGTAGAGATATATGTCAGTCTATACTTCAAATTGGCCTATAGCATTCTCCCTCTCTTTCCCTCCCCCCTCTCCTTCTCCCTCTCTCTCGCTCTCTCTCCCCATCCTGCTCAATCTCCCCCTCTGTCTCTCTCTGTGTATGTGTGCATATGTATGCCAAAATATATTCTTGGCATTGTGTATGTGCAGAGGTCAGAGGACTGGAGTATCACCTTGGAAAGACAGAGCTCATTACTGCACAGTCCAGGCTAGCTAGCTTAAATTTTTCTTTGAATTGTCCTGTATTCATTTGTTATCTAAATGTGTGAAAACTGTGATTATAGATTCTATGTGACTTTTTAATCTGTCTTTACATGGAATCTGAAAATCCAAGCTTGATTCTCATGCTTATATTGTTTTTTTTTTATTTTACTTCATAAATGATCTTTTATTCATTGAGTTCAAAATGTCCTAGACCGCACACCTGAAAACCATGGCCAATGAAAGAATCCTTCTTTATACCAGGGTCTATCTCCTAAATTTAACATGAGTGAGTGATGAAGGAACATCTACAGCCTGTCTGCTATGTGTCTGTTTTAATTCAATGTTTCATTGGCTTGCAAATTAAGAATTTTTTTGATGTAACTGGCTTAACAGACACCTGGATTAATTTATTTTTGGTTTTAATTTTATTTTATATGTCAACTGACTATACCTCAGATCCAGGGCATTAGATACCCTTTTCTGATCTCTGTATGCACCAGACACACACATGATACACAGACATACAAGCAGACAAAACACACAAATATATAAAAAAATTAAAATTATGCTTGCATTGTTAACACTTTACCACTGAAGCATCTATACCATAATCTGCTCCTATATTTTTTTAATGATTAATGACTAGACTCTAAGAATACTAAGAGGAGTGTGTGAGATTGTGTGTGTGTGTGTGTGTGTGTGTGTGTGTGTGTGTGTTTTGGGAGTAATGTTGAAAATGTAAGAAAATGGAAAATGGAAAATAGCTATATAAAAATGTGAGTTAAGAAAGGAGCTCAAACAAGGGTATAATTCTAAAATAATTTATATATATATATATATATATATATCTGCCTTCTGATTCAGATTATAAAAATACCATTCTCTGCCCTGCTTCACCTTCTTTTATTTTGAAAAAGTAAGAAAACAATACATCTCATGTTTTTTCACAGGATTTTGGATCAAGTCAAAGTCCATGACACTGGTTCTATAAATATAAACTTACAGTCAACGTTGTTATAGTTTGATTGACATGTCTTCTTCAGGCTCATGTTTGATTTATTTTCTTCAAATGTAGAAAAATATGGAAGTCTGTGCTTCCTTCAGGAGATTGAGTACGGGTTGTAGAAATAAATTACTAGTGATGAATTTTTGATGTTTTTTCCCACTGTGTGTTTAAGCCTGATTTCTCTGATTCATTCTGCAAAATATATATAAGTAAACATCATTTACATCATATTTCTTTAATATCTTTGTTTTGATCAATTCAAATCTTACTAAATCTGTAAGCAATAATATACCTCTCCTCAAGATGATCTATTTATGTTTTTTTCAGTTATGAGTAAATAATCTAATCCAAAGGTAAATAATAAATTCAAATGACCATTGTTATAGTCTACTTGCCATTAGTCCTCTAAAAACTGTAGATGATGTAGTCATTCATTTCTTTCTATCAACAATTGGATGAGATAAAACTTATAAATAATCCTGTCTTCATGTGTTATATTTTTTTCTATGGGTTAAAATACCAGCAGAACCCAACTTTGGGTAAAAAAACAGTTTATTTAAACTTACAATTTCATATTTAACATTGTGGGACAAGAAATTTGCAGTCCTAGCAAAGAAAAGTGAATTTGCATATCCTCACCTGCTTTTACTCAACTTACACTTAAAGTTCAGAATCCTCTGCCTAAGGAATAGCACTACCCACAGTGGACTGTCTTCCCATATTAACTCAAAGACAATCCCGGGAGTCAAGTTTAAATAATTTACCCAAAATAGAGAATGTTTCTTTGAAAATCTCTGCTCTGGTGATTCTCGCATGTGGCTATTTTTTAAAATTAGCCCCCACACAGAAATTACCACCAAGTAATCTCCAAGACACTATGTAAGAAACTATACATATAAAGGTCAAATGATGGCATGGAATAAATCCTAGGAAAGAAGAAAGTATAATGTCTTGGAAATATAAAAAAAATAGTTTGTTCTAGATTATGTATGGTAGTTATCTTTTTCACCTTGACACAGATAGTGTTATCTGGGAAAAGAAATATCCAAGTGAGAAAGAAAATTCCTCCCTCAGATTGACCTGTAAGCAAGCACATTGAGCATGTTTTTAATTTGATGATGATATGAGAGGGCACACATTGTTGTAGGTTGTCCTACTTTTGGGCAGGTGTTTCTGGATGGGATAAGAAAGCTAGTTGAGCAAGCTATAGACACAGATCAGTAAATAGCAATCTTCAGTTCCTATTATTCTCAGTTTTTGTTTGAGTGCCTTCCCTAACATCTGTTGAAGATGGTCCATGGTCAAGGTAAGTTAGCCAAATAAAATAGAAAAGAAACATGTGCACTAGTGTATATGAGTAAAATATAGTAGAAAAAGTAAGAATTGAATGAAGAATTCAGAAGTATTTAATATGATGTGGTGAGATAGGAGTTATGTTAGTGTCTTGGGGTAAGAAGAAAGTAGAGTGACTCTGCAGAATTTACAGAGATGCCAGTAGAGATAAAGTATGTGTGTGTGTGTGTGTGTGTGTGTGTGTGTGTGTGTGTGTGTGTGTGCAAGAAGTGGCCAGTGGAAGATGTATTACATAGTGTCCCTGTGCCATTATAAATATGTAATAAGTTTCTGAGCAGTCTTCTCTGGCCTAGCTCAGAGGTTTAGACACTTTTGTAGCCCTGTTGCAACTTTGCCTCAAATAATCACACAAAGGCTTATAGTAATTTCATGCTGATTGACCTATGGCTCAGGCATATAAATGACTAATTCTTTCATTTTAGCTCAATATATTACCATTAATCTCTTTAGTCATGTGGGTTTGTGCCTTTTCTCAGAGCAGCATGTTTTGTTTTTTTTTTTTTTTCTCTGCTAGAATGTCTGCCGGTGTCTCTCTGGCATCTTTGTTCTATTCTTCCTGTTTCCAAAGTTCTTTTTTTTTTTTTTTTGAACAGTCTACCTGTTCATTTAATAAAAATCTTGATTTTTACAGAATAAGTAAATGTACATTTAAATTCCCAGAGTTTTCTAAGTCTGGTAGCCTTGCTCATACTTCCTGTCTACTTTCTGGAAAAGCAGCTTTTTATTAAACCAGTAGGAGGGAAATAGCCTCATTACATTCCCCAATATTATTTTTCAAATATATATGTATATTTAACTCAGCATATGTAACTCATCCTTCATCACTAGGAAGTTATGTTTTCCATTCTTTTTTATGTTTTAAGGATTAAACACAAAGGGAAAATTCCTAATCAAATTAAACAAAAATAGGAAGACCTACTTCAGTAAAACAACAAACTGAAAGACAAACATTATAAGAGATATGAATAAAATTCCCTCAAATCATAAGGAAATACATTATAAATTTATTTCAATAAGTTGAATATTCTGAAAAAAAAAACTGGTGAGTTTTTAGATAGCAAAATTAAACCTAAATTCAAGGGATGATTTTAATAAATTCATACTTTGTAACTTAGAAATACATAAAATACTAATAAGATACTCTATACTAAAAATAAAAAACAGTAATAACAGAAAAAAACACAAGAAAATATAGACTTAGTACAGAATTCTACAACAACTTAAAAAACTAAGACAAATATACTCCATATTATTCTATAAAATTAAAAAAAATAAACCAAGCCTTTAAAAGTTACAAAGCCAGTGAAACCCTTATATTAAGCAACATATTTCTTTTTCCATTTTTTAAAAAAATTCATATATATTTATCATTTGTTTTTTTTGTTTTTTTTTTAACATCATGCACACCATCAAACTCAGATATCATACCTCTCAGGATCATCCTCTCTTTTATGATCTACTCATTAACAAAACATTTTTTTTTTTACCATTTTCAAATAATTTGTTAGGAATTTAAAACACCCCCATTTACAAAACAGCCCATCCATGTTGCTCATTTGCTTACTGGAGCATAATTAAACTCCCTGTGGGAAGATCCTTAAAGAAAACAAGTCTTTCCTTACCCACTCCTCTGACAGAGGCCATCAATGCAGAAATGAGGCATTGTGTCATTTAGCTATGTTCTAGTCTTGAGTTCTTGTATATAATGACATCTCTCTCTTTTTATATCTTTTTTTAAGTCCACTAATGAGTGAGTTCATACTCTGCTTCTCTGTCTGGGATTGTGATACCTTGCTCAGAAGGACACTCTCCAAATCCATCCACTTGCCTACAAATTTAGAGCATCACTTTTTCTAAGTGCTGAGTAGTTGTAGCAGGAAATCAGGAACTATATATGTGAATGATCGCATCAGAGGACTGGAGACAAGCGGGGTATGGTTAACTGGAAAGGATTCCGGAAGTAGACCTTTGAGGGAGAGGACCAGGACAGGAAGCCAGCATTCTCTCTCGAGAGTTCCCGACCGGGTGCGCAGTTCGGGCCAGCGGCGCAGGAGTTTGGACATATGGTGTGGGGGTGAGGAGTTTTCCTTAGAAACACTCCGGCGTGCTGTAACCTTATCCCTTCATTTTCTCTTAAAACCGTCTCTGTTTTGTAAGTGATTTTCACAAAATAAATCCCATTTAAAACATATCTCATGGCGGGTTTTTACCGTGATAGTCCTCCATTGTGTAGATGTACCACAGCTTGTTAATCCATTCCTCAGTTGAGGGGCATCTAGGTTGATTCCAGGTTTGTATTATTACAAATAATGCTGCTATGAACATAGTTGAGCTAATGCTTTTGGGGTGTGAATGCACATCTTTAGGGTATATGCCTAAAAGTGGTATTGCTGGATCCTTGGGGAGTTTGAGTCTGGGTTTTCTGAGAAACTGCCATACTGCATTCCAAAGTGGCTGAACAAGTTACACTCCCACCAACAATGAAGGAGTGCTCCCTTTGCTCCACATCTCTTCCAGTTTAGGCTGTCATCTGTGTTTTTAATCTTAGCCATTCTGACAGGTGTAAGGTGATATCTCAAAACTGTTTTGATTTGCATTTCCCTAATGGCTAAAGATGTTGAACACTTTTTCATGTACCTTTCAGCCATTTTTAATATTCCTGAGAAGTCCCTTTTTAGTTCTGAACCCCATTTTTTAATTGGGTTTTTAAGGGCTTTGGACTTTAGTTTTTCAGGTTCTCTATATATTTTAGAGATCAATCTTCTATCACTTTCAGGGTTGGTAAAAAAAATTTTCTAATTCTTTAGACTGTCATTTTGTCTTATTGACTGTGTTCTTGGCCTTACAGAAGCTTCTCAGTTTCAGAAGGCCCCACTTATTTATTGTTGTTCTCAGTGCCTGTGCTATTGGTGGTATATTTAGGAAGTGGTCACCAATGTGTGGTAGAATGTTTTCTGTATGATGCAAATAAAGAACTGTTTGTGCCCCTGCACACCACCGTAGAAGTAGGTGGAGAATCAGAGGCAGCCAGGTAGAAGGAGAGTGGAGTTAGTTACTCTCGATTGGACCCCCAAGAGGAACGGACATGTAGAGATACCGGCTAGCCACGGGCTGGAAGCCATGTGGTGAGCAAATTAATAGAAATGGGTTGAATTAAGATGAAAGAGCTAGCCAGTAATGTGCTTAAGATATGGGCCAAACAGTGTTAAAGTATATAAGCATGTGATTTCATTTCTTTTGGGGGACAAAAGCCACGGGCATGCAGACCAGGTTCCAAACCGCCGGCACCGCACACGTGCCAGGCACAAACCTCCGGACCCAAAACGGGCAAGGGAAAAATGTACTACAACAGATGGCTTCCCAACGTTGGGCACAAACACCCGCATAAAGCCTGAGAAAGTTTAAAAGGGTTTTTTGAATTGCATATTTGAATTGATTTACGGTACAGAGATGGCATGGTGTTCAGTCAGGAATTAAAAAATGGTGCGTCTGCAGCACACAGCTTAAACTCATACGTTTCACGACAGGATTGGCACAAGTGTTATTGATTTAAGGTTTCTGCTTATACTGAACAGAAAGGAAACAGTTTAAAAAGGTTTTTCTTGCAGCAGCATTTCCTGAATTCATGCTCTTTGCTGACAGCAGCAGAGCAGCAGTGGGTTCCTCCACCATAGTGAAACAAGGGCAAAAGGGCAGAGTCAGCAATTAAAGTGATACACACATTGTAAAGCTCTTTGGGTTAGAAAATGAGTAAGGATTCTCAATAAAACAGATTTAGACTCTCAAAACCTCTAAACGGGGTACAATGTATGTAAAATATGCATAGGCTTCAGAGAGAGAGAGAGACAAAAAGAAAAAAGGGTGAAGAAAACCCTTTAAGAAAGAGAAATAGAAATAAAGATTTTTTTAAAAGACCATGTAAAGACGGCAAATAAACAGAGAGTCTGGATTATGCTTGTTTTGTTTTCTTTTGATTTTTGACTTTTACTGAGCTGACTACTGAAAGATGGCTGATTGCTGGGGCTGCTAAATACACATACTTTAAAAATATTTTTGACTTTGAAATCTGTTTATAAGAATATGTTACTTGGGAAAAGAGTTTCTGCTTTTGTCTCCACAGAAGATCAAAACCTGTGGATTGGTTCTAGGCAAATGTGGTTCCATTTGCCAAGGCCACCTGAATGAACATTCTCAGCTTCCAAGAAGCCAGTTGAGATGATCCAGCTTCAAAACTCCATGAGATTGTCATCATCCTTTGACAGCAGGAAGTAGTAAAAGAAAGCTTCGTCCAATTTCCCAAAAATATTGCTTATTAATGTTTGTTTTCATTATAAATGGTTAATGGTCATAGTCAATTTCTTTAAAAAAATGGGGGAGGAGGATATGATATAGGAATGACTAGAAAAGATAAGTGGATTTTGATTCATTGATGTAAACTTAAGGTTAATTTTGTTATGCTGTTTGTATTTTTCTACTCTTGATTAAGGTATGATGCTAATGTAACTCATTTAAAATTGTAATGTGTAATTGAGAAATGCAGATTAATAGTCATTTATGATAAGCTAACTTATAGTCATGTTAGTTAGGTTTTTGTAGGTATACAAAAATATATTTCAATTAGGTAGTCTTTAAACACTTCAAAGACATGCAGAATATGGCATTTAAGATATTTTAAGAACTTAGACTTTTCTGGACAGTGAGACAGGTCTGCTCCTGGCAGCACCAATGTATTTCAGAAAAATGATGGGCATTGAAGAAACTTCATGTGGAATTTACTTTGTGGCAACAGTTAGCCACTGGACAAGAAACTGTTCTGGTACTGACTGCTTGATAGTATGCTGTATAAACTGGACATGCAGGTTCCACAGGAAAGTGACCTCTGAACGTTGACAGAACAAGCCGAGATGGTCTTTCAGGTTCCTGATTTGCAGAAAACATTGCCAGACATTCTTCAGGACACAAGGAGAAGCAACTGATGGACTGTGTCAGATTTCCTGCATCACTGAAAGATATGACAGAGACTTTGGGCCATAATGGCTGAAGATGGATGCCCCAACATTACAAAGGAACTTTGGGTGACTGTCCAGGCAGATAAATGTCATCTCTTTCATTTTCTAGACTTTGGAAGTTGCTTGCACTTACTGTTTATTTGCATAATATTATATCCTTCTGTGGTCTTTGATGTGGTTGAAGGTTTAATAATTGTAGGTATAGTTCTTTTTAGTTTAAAAGGTATATTAGATATGAAACTTTAGACTCACAATGATAATGTAGATAATGGAATATCCTCTTTAATTTTGGAATACAAATAGACTGTATATTGTGAGTGTAATTCCTATTTGAGAGCTGTTCTGTATGTAATTTTGCTGCATGGAAATTGAATCCTTCCTTTTTAATTAGACAGAAAAGAGGAAGTGTGGTAGAATGTTTTCTGTATGATGTAAATAAAGAACTGTTTGCATCCCTGCACGCCACTGTAGAAGTAGGTGGAGAATCAGAGGCAGCCAGGTAGAAGGAGGGTGGAGTTAGTCACTCTTGATTAGACCCCCAAGAGGAACGGACATGTAGAGGTACCAGCTAGCCACAGGCTGGAAGCCATGTGGTGAGCAAATTAATGGAAATGGGTTGAATTAAGATGAAAGAGCTAGCTAGTAATGTGCTTAAGATATGGACCAAATAGTGCTAAAGTATATAAGCATGTGATTTCATTTCTTTTGGGGGACAAAAGCCACGGGCATGCAGACCAGGTTCTAAACCGCCGGCACTGCACGTGTGCCAGGCACAAACCTCCGGACCCAAAACGGGCCGGGGGAAAAACCTACTACAACCCCAATGGCAATGCATAACAGGGTATTTCCCAGTTTCTTTTCTATCAAGGTCAGTGTGGCTGGGTTTATGTTGAAGTCTTTGATCCACTTAGATTTAAGTTTTGTGCAAGGTGAGAGGTTTGGGTCTATTTACATTTTTCTATACAATACCATCCAGTTATGCCAGCACTATTTGTTGGAGATACTATCTTTCTTCCATTGAATATATTTGGTCTCTTTGTCAAACTCAAGTGTTCATAGCTGTGTTCGTTAATATCTGGGTCTTCAATTAGATTCCATCGTTCCACAAGTCTGTTTTTATGCTAGTACCAAGCTGTTTTTATTACTGTGGCTCAACAGTATAATTTGAAGTCAGCAATGGTGATGCCTCCTGAGCTTCTCTTTTGAGCTAAATTGTTTTGGCAATTCTGGCTTTCCTGTTATTCCAAATGAAACTGAGTATTATTCTTTCAAGGTCTGTAAAAAGATTGTGTTGGGGTTTTGATGGGAAGTGCACTGAATCTGTAGACTGCCTTTGGTAAGATTACTATTTTCACTCTGTTGATCCTGCCCATCCAGGAACATGGGAGAGCTTTACATTTTTATGTCCTCTTTAATTTCTTCTTTCAGACATTTTGTGGGTCACACATATATATAAATATGTATATATATATTTGTCATCTGCAAATGAGATATTTTGACCTCTTCCTTTCTAATTTGTATCCTCTTAATCTCCTTTCATTCTCCTATTGCTCTAGCTTAAACTTTGAGAACTATGCTGAATAGATAAGGGGAAAGGGACAGCATTGCCTAGTTTCTGATGTTAGTGGGATTGCTTTGAGTTTTTCACCATTAAGTTTGATGTTGGTCATTGACTTTTTGCAAATTGCCTTTATTATATTTTGGTATTTCCCTAGTATTTCTGCTCTCTCCAGGACTTTTATCATGAAGGCATGTTGGATTTTGTAGAATGCTTTTTCAGCATCTAAGGAACTGATTATGTGGTTTCTTTTCTTCTTTTTCAGAAAGTTAACAAGATAGACATACCCTTATCCAAACTAACCAAAAAGCAGAGAGAGAACTTATCCAAATCAACCATCTCAGAAATGAAGTCGGGGACATAACAATAGACCTCCAGGAAATTCAGAGAATTTTCAGGTCATACTTTGAAAATCTATACTCCATAAAAATGGAGAACCTAGATGAAATGCACAGTTTTCTGGACAGTTACCATTTATCCAAATTTAATCAAGACCAGATTAAAGACCTAAACATTCCTATAACACCAAAGGAAATTAAAGCTGTCATTAAAAGTCTCCCAATAAAAAGAAGCCCAGTTCCAGATGGCTTCAGTGCAGAGTTCTACCAGGCATTCAAAGAACAGCTAATACCAATACTTCTCAAACTGTTCCATACAGTAGAAACTGAAGGAACATTGCGAAACTCTTTATTTTTTCTTTTTAAAATAAGAACACCAAATCTTATTTTCCTTTTTTTTTTTTTTTTTTTTTTTTTTTTTTTTTTTTTTTTTTTTTTTTTTTTTTTTTTTTTTTTTTTTTTTTTTTTTTTTTTTTTTACTATTATCTATTACAACCTGTAACCAACATTGGAAACAAAGGCAAACATTCAGAATCCATTTTTTTGGAAATATGGGCATATTTCTCTAGGCTACTTATTACTGAATGGAGGTGTTGGCAACATCATGGTAACCCCCAAAATTTAGGATTAAAAAACAGTCTTTAGTAGATTAGTCTGTAAGGCTAGGTCATTGCATCCATTTTCCTTGTAATGTTTTGGATATAGAGCTCAGAGGAAACTGCAACAGGGTTGCTCTGACACATTAAATCATTTGTGCCATCCATTTCCATAGAGACTTTTCAAAGGCTATTGCTTGAACAAATCTTATTTTTTATAGCCAGGAATAAATTCATAGCTTCTCATTTCCTGTGGAAATAAAAAGAAAACCTCTTCTCCAAACTAGCATACCTTTGATTTCAATATTTTTTTTCATGTGACTTTGGCATGTTTAATCTATTGAACTATTATAATATATACATTTTAATTTAAAGTATATTTAATGTAACAGAAAAAAGCCTAAATGTGGACACTGATGAACTAATGTGTTATTTAAATGTATATTATGTTTAAGTGCACAAATCCATTTATAAAAAAACTCTTTATATTTCTAAAAATTTAAAAACTTAAAATCCCAATTTTAGATTATGATTTGTTTGGGCATTTAAAAAATATTTGAATTTATTATGTAGTTATTTTACATCAGGCACCCCATCAAACTCAATTATCAGTCCTCTCAATTTCATTACTATTATTATTTTCTACCCTTTTTCTTTTTTATGTACTTTCTCTGTTTTTTTTTTTTTTGTTTGTTGTTTTCCTTTTTTTTCTCACATTTACTTATGATTTTACAGACACTTGAAACTATTTGGAGTTTTTTTTTTTTTGTAAATCTGTCTTTACTGTATATCTCTTATCATCTCTTTTTTGGCTAAAGTGACTTGCTTCACCCAGCGTCCTATTTTCTTTTTCTATTACTGATCACACCTTTAATCTGCTAGAGTGTAGCTTGCAATAAAGGCATGGCTAGGAGTCCACCAAGTTCCCACTAATTTTTTTCTGTTTCTAACAACATTTTTAATCTGCTACCATATGACTTGTATTAAAAGCTTGGTTATTTATCTGGCTGGCTCCACTAAGCTCTGAGTCTAGCTTCATAGAATTTAGCTTTTTAGCAAATATACTTGTAGTCCATATAATTACCACTTGGGGGAATTTTAGGCTCTATAAATCTACCAAGTAAAGTACTTTCATCTTCTGCTCATAAACTCTGTTTTATTATTTGGCTATAGGGCCTCTTCTTTTTTGTTTGCTTTAAAATTACATTATATTATCATACATACATACACATCTACATAAAGCATACAAACATACAAAGGACATAAAGAAATTAATTTTAATCATTGGATTTTTTTAAACAATGCATTTTTGGTCAAAGCATCAAAAATTATATGACATATATATATATATATATATATATATATATATATATATACTATTTGCACATGAGCAGAGCAGTAATTCAACAAATATTCTAAATCAAAATTAAAATATTATTATAAATTGGTTTTAAAACTTACCCTATTTAAAGTGAAAAACATTCAGGCTCATTGTCATTATTACTTTCTCTCTTTGTCTTAAAAAGTTAATATCAGATCCCGAGACTTTCATTGCTTTGACTCTATGAGAAGGCTAAAAAAATTTATTTTCATGCATATCCAAGACACTTTTTGAATTATTGGTCACAAGTTGTAATACTACTACTTAATCTAGTAGAACAAAAAGAGGAAAAGTAAGCTAATTTTTTAATTACATTTGCCGTTTGAAACTCCATTTTCAATAAAATCATCGAAGAAAACTTTCCTAACCTAAAAAGGAAATGCCTATAAAGACATAAGAAGCTTACAGAACACCAAATAGATATGACCCTCCAAAAATCAAGACTGTTTACCACATAATAATTAAGCCACAAAACATACAGAACAAAGAAAATATTTTAAGAGCTGCAAAAGGAAAAGGTCAACTTACCTCTAAAGGCAGATCCATCAGAATAACACCTGACTATTCAAAGGAAACAATGAAAGCAATAAGGTCTTGGTTAGAAGTTATACAAACACTAAAAGAGCATGACTGCCAATGAAGACTACTATACCCAGAAAAACTAGCAATTATCACAGATGGAGTAAACAAGATATTTTATGACAAAGTTAGACTTAAACAATAGCTATCTAAAATAGAGCCCTTCAGAAAGCATTAGAGAGAAAACTCCAACCGAAAAATCCCATATAAATATGATAATTTCCCTTTCAGAGTCTGTGTTTGAATTTGATTATTGTTCCATTGAATATGTAGATTGTTGTTGACATGCAGAAGAAAACTGATATAACACTTCCCATCCTATAAGACTTCCATAAAAGTAGATTTCCAGGTGGGTATCAACAACAATAAAAACAATGGAAATCTTACAATGTCATGAAACTAAAAAATTTTCTACTGGCTTGGAAAAAAATTGTCAAGAGACAGAAATTAAAGACCTTAGACAAATGAATTAAAATTTATACACATCACATCAAACATAAGTAATACAGTGTAAACAGTTCTAGGAGGCAAACTCACAGCATTGACTACATAAAGTATTAAAGATGTCTTTTTATAGCAACCTAACACTTTACCTGAAATATTTTGTACAAAAAGAATAAATTACACCTAAAAGAAATAGGTCATAACAAATAATCAAACACATGAATGAATTAAAATAGGTAAGGAACAATTAAATGAATCATTGCACCAAAGAGTTTATTCTTTGAGAAAAATTGGCAAATTTCTATTTAACTTAACTAAAAGACAAAAAAGGGTATAGGTAAATTAACAAAACCAGGCCCCAGAGAAGTTCAGAGAATCAGGAGGACATACTTTTAAAATATTTTCAATTAAATTAAAAAACCTAAAATATATAGGCAGGTAATATTTCCAAAGTTTAATTAACATAATATAGATAATTTAAACAGACACATAACCCCTAGTGAAACAGGAGCAGTCATTAAAGGTCTTCAAACCAAAAATTCCCAGGGACAGATGGTTCCTGCAAGTAATTTTACCAGAGATTTTTTTAAATAAATTTAAAGATTTTATTAAGTCGTCTAACAACAAGAAAGAATTATAAAACAACTTAAATGTACATTTATCTGGTAAAATCTAGTAACTTGGTTGGGAGGCAACATACCAGAGTTTTAAAGAAGTGTTAACTTCAACACTTCTCAAATTATTCCACAAAAATAGAAACAGGAAGAACATTACTCAGTTCGTTTTATTAAGCCACAGTTACCCTAATACCTGATCCATACAAAGATTAAGCAGAAGAGGAATACAGAACAATTTCAATATAGATGCACAAATATTCAATGAAACACTTACTAAATTCAAATGTATGAAAAATGGTTATACACGGTGACCAAATGGGCTTCTTTCCAAATATTTATATATATACATATATATATATATATACTTTAATTTAATATTATTAAAATATTCTATCATATGAACAAACAGAAAAAAATATTTATCTCATTAGATGTAGTAAAGACCATTGACAAAAATCCAACACCCATTCATAATAAAATTCATGAAGAGATTTGAGATGCAATGGATATACTTAAACATAATAAAGGCAATTTACAGCAAGCCCATAGGAAACATCAAATTAAAAGGAGAGAAACACAAATCAACTTTACTAAAATCAAGAACAATATAAAGTTGACCATGCTTTCTTATATCTACTCAGTATAGTACTTATATCTTAGCACAAAGCAATAAGACAACTGAAGGAGATAAATAGGAAACTAATTAGAAAAAAAGATGTCAAAGTATCTTTATTTGTAGATTGTATAATAGTATACCTAAATGACCCTAAAAATTTTACAAGAAAACTTTTTCAACTGATGAACACGTTTATGGAAATAGCTGGATATAGGATTAATTTTTAAAAAATCAGTAGTTCTCTTATATACAAATGACAAGGATACTGAGAAAAAGTTATAGAAACAATGTTATTCATAATAGTACTAAATATTATAAAATATCTTAAGGAAACTGTAAGCAAATGAAAGATTTGTATGGTAAAACTTAGTCTGTGAAGAAGGAAACTGAAAAAGCTGTTAGAAGATGAAAAATTATCAATTCCTGTTGACTGGTAATATTAACACTATCATCATCAAATAATAATATACTTTTTGTTAACTTTAAAATAAAGTTTGAAGCTTCCCAGTTACACAAACTTTAAGAAATAGATATCAGAAGTGGATTTACAGAAGCAGAAATCTGTCATTCACTCATATTCACAAAACTACAGAAAGCACTGAATTTTAAGCATGGGTGTATGTATCTTTAGAGATTATACACTGATTTTTCTTATTCTCCATTTGGGAACATCTATTAATAGCCTCTTACAACTGTAGCCTGTACTTCATGTATAGACAGTATGTTTATTTATTTATTTTTTATTTTTTTATTATCATGAACAAAAAAGTCACACTTTCTATCCTTGTATATCCTTATTCAAGGTCCCTTCCCCCTCCCACCACATCAGGTCATTCTCTCTTCTCCACAACTCCCCATCACCCTGCACCCTGGGCAGGTGGTCCCAAGGTCCCACAGTCCCAATATGCTTAGTTCAGTCTCCACTCCTGGCAAATCCAGTTTTTCTCCCCCCAACATCAAGACTGAGTCAAGTGTTCCTCTAGAGGGAGTGGGATCCAAGGGGTCAGTCCAATAGACAGTATGTTTTATCCCATTGAGATTATGTTAAAGATCCATCAATAGAGTTTCACTGTTGAGCTACAGTTGGCTGTAAGCAGACAGTTCTTTCTTGCGAACCAGTTCCTGAATAAGCACTCAGGGGTTTAATGTTACTTATAAATGCTTGGCTAGCAGCTCAGGCTTATTACTAACTATATCTTATACTTAAATTAACCAATAATTCTTATCCATGTTTAGACAACTGTACTTTTTATCTGTACAGCATTCTAATCTTGCTTTCTCTACATCTGGCTGGTGATTCCTGAATCTGCCCTTCTTTTTCCCAGAATTCTTAGTCATCCCAACTATATTTCCTGTCTGGCTACTGGCCAATCAACATTTATTAAACCAATCGAATTCATATAACAAATATTTACAGTGTACAAAAGGATTATTCCACAGAACTTTTATCTTTTGTCTAATTAAAAGAAAGATTTTAACTTTACCTTAGTAAAATTATATACAACAAAATAATTATTAAGTAAGAATTATAGTAGCACTATCTAATCAAATTGTATTTGGCAGAATTAGAGTAAATAATTATCTATCTTATCTTGGTAAGTCTAAAGTTTTTAATCTAACTTGCTGTCTATTATAAACAAAACAATAATTATAAGTATTTATTCTACAACCCCATCAAAGACCTTAGAGGGGTAAAATATTACCATAACAAAAACTTTATGTTGTCTGGGAAGTGACTCAAATGTTCTCTGTGATGTTGGGGCATCAAATCCTGGCCCATAGGTCTAGAACATTTTCAGAGTTTTTGTGAAGCACCAGGAGTAAACTCTGGTCCAAGTGGTATAGACTCTACAAACTGTCTACACCTTTTGACTGTCATCCACATTCAGAGAGTGAGGATTCATTCTATGAATATTCATGAGCTCTTATTTTCTAGTTGGTGAACTCCCAACAGAATGGGATCACATATTCCATGTGTCTTCTCATTGTCATCCCAATTCCTCTGCTTACGCAATATCTCTTTCCTCTCTTCAGTTGGACCATTAGCTCAGCCTCGTGTTTAAGTAAGGATCTCTGCATCTGCCTCCATCAGCTGCTGGATAAAGCCTTTAAAATGACAATTAAGGTGGTCATTTATAAGATAATAGGGAACGACCAGTATATTCAACTGTCTACTATCGCTTGTTGTCAGTTGGAAACATCTTGTGGGGTTTTGTGGGTTTCTCTAACCCCATAATGACTCCCTCTATTAGGGTATTCACTTTGCTCTCCCTTTCTATTGCTCTCCCACTCAACCATCCCATTCTCTGATGTTCTCTTTTCACCTAACCCGGATCTCAGGATGTCTTTTCTATTTCCTATACCCAGGGGGAAAATGGATGTCTCTCCTAACTTACTCCTGTTACCTGGATGGCAGGTATTGGGGATTTGAATTAAAGCCTGGTTATCCTTTTCTTTATGTCTAAAATCCACTTATGAGTGAGTATATAAATGTCTATCTTTCTGGCTCTATGTTAACTCACTCAAGATGATACTTTCCAGATCCATCCATTTGCCTGAAAATTTTAAGATCACCTGACTCAGTCTTGAGGTTTGGGGGAGAAAAATGGATTTGCCAGGAGTGGAGGCTGAACTAAGCAATATTGAGACCGTGGGACCTTGGGTCAGCCTTCACAGAGGGGTGGGAGGATGGGAAGTTGTGGAGAAGAGAGAATGCCCTGATGTGGTGGGAGGGGGACGGGACCTTGAATAAGGATATACAAGGATAGAAAATGTGACCTTTTATTCATAATAATAAAAAAAGAAAAAAAGATGTCATTGTTTTTACCACTGAGTAGCACTCCATTACGCAAATGTATCATATTTTTTGATTCATTCTTTAGTTGAGGGGCATCTAAGTTGCTTCCAAGTTCTAGCTATTAGAAATGATGCAGTTATGAACATAGTTGAGCTAATGCTTTTATGATAAGTATGGGCATACCTTGTGTATATATCCAATATTAATGTTGCTGGATCATTGGGTAGATTGATTACGAGTTCTCTGAGAAACCAAAATATTAATTTTCAAACTGACTGTACAAGTTTTCACTTGCTCTACATCCCTTCCAACATAGGTTGTCATCTTTGTTTTTGATCTTAGCTATTTGGACAGGTGAAAGTATCTCAGAGTGTTTTGATTTGCATTTCTTTGATGGCTAAAGATATTGAACAATTCTTTAAGTATCTTTCAGCCATTTGGTGTTGTTCTGCACATAATTTCCTAATTAGCTATGAAGCCTCAATCATACTCACAGAACTACAGGCAACTGTGGAGGAGACTGAAAGCTGGGCCAAGTTCTGAGAATACATGACTCTTGAGTTCTCAGCCTTCAATGGGATATCTATATCACCAATTCTTTTGAGGGTCAGAAGGCATGTTCAAAGAAGGAACAGAAAGATTATAGGAGCCTGTGAGTACATAGGACTGTTGAAAAAGGCTGTTCTTTGGACAGACAATTGCTATTGTAATTGCAAATTCATAACAGCTTTAGCCTCTTACACCCAAAACAATAACACCTAGAAAAGGTAGAAGAAAAATAAAGAGGAAAAAACATGGAGAAAGAGCAGTGAGAAGGAGGTAGATGGGGGAGGCAGGAAAGGACAAAGGTTGACAAGAAGGACAGGGAGGAAAGAAGACCAAGGGGGAGGGGGAAGAGGGGAAGGAAGTGGAGAAGGAAGAAGAGAAATGAGCATGAGGATACATGGATGTGGAAAAGGGAACCAAAAACAATGAGAATGAGAAGGAAGACGGAGTCATGAGTTAGAGAGAAACAGAACAGACAAATTGGGGGATTATCATCTCAGGACATTTCATTAAAAAGAAATGTTAAATTATTTAGGAATGTGAGAACAGCTCTTCGGCTTTCTACATATTTCATCCCCTGATTGACTCCTTAGCATGAGGACCCTCGGAAGGAGATTTGTTCTCTGCCAAACAATTGTTTGCCTGTTTCTTGTTAAACTGTCACCATTTTGAGAGTTATAGTTTATTACACTGGTGCACCCTAGGAAACAATTGTCCGCAACATGAACTCAGAGACCCAGAGTATAAAAAAGGAAAAACTCTGACATAATAAACACCTTTTTGTGCAGTAGAAGATTAAAGGGGGACATTTATTTTATGGGCTACTGACCCCACTATGGGATACCTGAAATTCCCAGAGTAGCTCACAATGGGAGTGACACTGATGGGTTTGTGTCTTTGAATATATACCATTGTGACTGCCAAGCTGCAAAGATAAATCTTTCTGAGGAACAATAAGAGACTTTCTCCTCACAAAATGAATGGGCTCTGTTGGGCTATTTCCCAGGCTCCAGGGAGAAGGACAGCTTTTGTCCTGGGTTTCTTCCCTGCCAGTACTGGTGTGTCCAGACCTCTGGGGGCAGTACTATTCATCTGTCTCTCCTTCAGCTGTCTCATTTTACCACCTCAGCTCAGGCGTTAACTCTTGCATTTATTGATCATAGCCTGATAGCCTATGTCTGGCCTCTTTTCCCTGATGTCTACCAATGCAGGTGACTTTTGCCAGTTTCTTAAAATTTACTCATCTAAAGAGTTGAGCTTTGTTGTGTGCTGTACACCTGTGTGCATGTGTGAGAGAGACAGAAGATGATATAGAATATCTTCATCAGTTGCTCGCTGTGTTTTTCTTTGAGACATGGTCTTTCACTAGCCAAGTGTTTGCGAGTTTAGCTAGGCTAACTGTCCAGTGACTCCTAAGAGCCTTCTTTTTCCTTTCTCTGTCTGAGATTTCATGTATGTATGGCCACACCTGTTTAAGGTGGTTGCTGTGGATCTCAGTTCAGGTATTTAGGCTTGTCTGACTAGCACTTGTAGTGGCCAACAGTTACCATCTCCAAAGCACCTCAGAAAAAGTTACCTTCGACATCATCAAAGAACTAAATTAAAATTTTATTTACTTCAAATTTATTTTCTTCTTTTTAAATATATTACACTTTTTTCATTATTAAAATATTTTACTGCAAAATTTAAAAAAAAAAAGCTTAACACATTCCTTTGAGATGGCAAATATATTTTATCCCC
This sequence comes from Sigmodon hispidus, assembly GCA_004025045.1. Lineage (NCBI taxonomy): Eukaryota > Metazoa > Chordata > Mammalia > Rodentia > Cricetidae > Sigmodon > Sigmodon hispidus. The sequence goes on from PVIH01004412.1 coordinate 105,398, forward strand.
ATCTTGCTATTTTTACAAAAATGCTACCAAAGATAATGGCTCTATGACTACCTTAAAAAACAACAATAAAGTGTTATTACTGCCCAGAAATCAATGAACTCTGTGCCTGTAAAAAAAAAATTACCTAGCTTCAAACAAAATATGCAAGTTTCTGTTGTAGAAATTTAAATGGGTTTCATTTATTATTGATAGTTCAGGTAAAAATGAAGGGGGCATACCTGACAACCTGCTGCTTCCCAAACAAATCATAATAGCAGTTTGTGTACAGAAAGCTGTGTGTCAATTCTGGCCTTTGTTGGTCTTTAGCAGGTCTTCTCAGAGAATCCCTAAACAAGAATAGACTGGTTTTAAATGGTCTACTGCTGACTCTCTAATATTCCTTTCAGTTGTAAATGGAAAATTAAACAACATCAAAGCCAGGAATCAGATTAAAATCCACTGTCTGTATATGCTCATATTAGCTTGCATTTCTGTACTATGTTAAGTGCAGGTTCCCGCAACACCATTGTCCTATCCCACCACTTGCTGGGTGTCCCATTAGGCTCTTGAAGTCCAGTTCATACCAGCTTGATTTGTATACATTCTGTGACTCAGGTATGTGGTGCCTTCACCAGTAGGTTCTTAGCATCAAGTTCTGGAACCAAGAGCATTGAAAAAAAGGGACCTCACTGACCAAGAACTCCTAAAGAGGAAACACATTCTTGGCCCTAGAGTTTTGACTTACTAGTAGGAGGTGTCTAGTAAGGACATTGTGACCCCATTATATGGTAACTCCATTTTCTTTCTTTCTTTCTTTCTTTCTTTCTTTCTTTCTTTCTTTCTTTCTTTCTTTTTTTAGATATATGTGTTTTTAAATTACAGGCAAATTTTTCAATAGTGTTTTTCTTTTTTTTTTTTGAAAGTTGATAAGTTTATTTCTTGTTTTTTTTTCTTTTTTATTATTATGAATAAAGAAGTCACATTTTCTGTCTTTGTATATCCTTATTCAAGGTCCCTTCCCCCTCCCACCACATCAGGTCATTCTCTCTTCTTCACATCTCCCCATTACCCCATGGACAGGCAGTCCCAAGGTCCCATGGTCCCAATATTGCTCTGTTCGGCCTCCACTCCTGGCAAATACAGTCTTCTCCCCCAGACATTAAGACTGAGTCAGGTGTTCAACTAGGGGGAGTGGGCTCTAAGGAGTCAGTCTAAGGTATTTCTGATCCCAAGCTCTTCAGTCGTTGTGGTTTGCGGCTTGGGCATGCTTTGCTTTTGTTCATTTGTTTGTTTGTTTAGGGTCCACTAATGAGTGAGTACATCCCCTGCTTATCTTCTGAGTTTGTGATACCTCACTCAGAAAGATATTCTCCAAATCCATCCATTTGCCTGCAAATTTTAGGATATCATTTTTTCTTACTGCTGAGTAGTACTCCGTTGTGTAGATGTACCAGTTTGTTAATCCATTCTTCAATTGAGGGGCATCTAGGTTGTTTCCAGGTTCTTGCTATTACAAATAATGCTACTATGAACATGGTTGAGCTAATGCCATTGGAGTGCAACTGTGCATCTTGAGGGTATACACCCAGAAGTGGTATTGCTGGGTCCTTGGGGAGATTGATTCTCAATTTTTTGAGAAACCATCAGTATCTCTAGACCTACACTTATTTCTGAGACCTATACTTCAAAGAGCAGACAATGTAACATATCCTAAGGTCCCAGCATCTAATTCCTTTTTGTATTTGTTCTTCGACTTCTCAGGTTTTATAACAAATTTCTATCTTCTTTATACTTGAACATGCTTCTTTGGGTTCCCCTAGCATAATCAAGAATTTTACTTTATTACTCACAGTTTGAAAGTCTTAGGAAATAAAATATTTAGAGCAGATCATGCAATACATAGTGGCTTCATGTCTTTAGAAATATTTTTCACAGCTAACACAATAAAAATTTATGTTTTTAGCAATACATTTATTCATATATTAAATAACCAAACTCCATAGAACTACCTAGCTCATCAACATTAATTAAGCACAACAAATCTCCTTGAAATAAAATAGATAATTATAAGTATTTACTAAAAACTTTCTTACTTTTTTATATATATTTATTATTTGGTATTTTTACATCATTCACCCCATCAAACTCAGTTATCAGACCTCTCAGAATCATGCCCACTCTCATGATCTCCCCATTTACAAAACTGCCCATTCATGCTGTTCATTTTCTTACTAGAGCATAATTAAACTCCCTGTGGCAAGATCCTTAACGAAAACAACACTTACTCTGCCAGAGGCCATCAATGTGGAAAGGAAGAATTGTGTCATTTAGCTATGTTTTTGTCTTGAGTTCTTGTGTACAATGACAGCTCTTTCTTTTTATTTTTTTTAAAGTTCACTAATGACTGAAATCCCCTGCTTCTCTTTCTGGGATTGTGATACCTTGTTCAGGAGGATATTCTCCAGATCCATCCATTTGACTGCAAATTTTAGAATATCATGTTTTCTTACTGCTGAAGATTGTGAAGATGTACCACAGATTGTTAATCCATTCTTCAGTTGAGGGTTATCTAGGTTCTTTCCAGTTTCTTGTTATTACAAATAATACTATGAAGTATAGTTGAGCTAATGCATTTGGAGTGCGAATGTGTGTTTTAGGGTATATGCCTAAGAGTTGTATTGCTGAATCTTTGGGGAGACTGATACACAGTTTTCTGAGAAACCACCATACTGGATTCCAAAGTGACTGAACAAGTTTACACTCCTACCAACAATGGGCGAGTGTTCCCCTTGCTACACATCCTCTCCAGCATAGGCTGTCATTTGTGGTTTTGATCAGGTATAAGGTGGTATCTCAAAGTTGTTTTGATTTGCATTTCTCTAATGGCTAAAGATGTTGAACACTTTTTCAAGTGCCTTTTAGCCATTTGCAGTTCTCCTGGGAATTCCCTTTTTAGTTCTGAATCAGAATTTTTAAAGGGTTGTTAAGGGTTTTGAACTCTAGTTTCTTGAGTTCTCTATATATTTTATAAATCAATCCTCTGCCACTTTTAGGGTTGATAACAATCTTTTCCCATTATACAGGCTATTGTTTTGTCCTATTGACAGTGTCCTTGGTCTTACAGAAGCTTCTCAGATTCAGGAGGTCCCACTTACTGATTGTTGTTCTTAGTGTCTGCACAATTGGTGTTACATTTAGGAAGTGGTCACCAGTGCCAATGCATTGGAGGGTATTCCCCACTTTCTTTTTTATCAAGTTCAGTGTGGCTGGGTTTATGTTGACGTCTTTGATCCACTTGTATTTAAGGTTTGTTCAAGGTGATAGGTTTGGATCTATTTTTCATTTTTCTATATACTACTATCCAATTATGTCAACAGCATTTGTTGAAGATATTATCTTTCTTCCATTGAATATTTTTGGCCTCTTTGTGAAAAATCACATGTTCATAGGTGTGAAGGTTAATGATTTGGTCTTTAATTTGATTGCATTGATCCACAAGTCTCTGTTTATGCCATTACCATGTTGTTTCTATTACTGTGGCTCTATAGTGATATTTGAAATCAGGAATGGTGATGACTTCTTTTGTTGAGCAAAATTGTTGTCATAATCATGACTTTTCTTTTATTCCAAATAAATTTGAGTGTTATTCTTTCAAGGTCTGTAAAATATTGTGTTGGGATTTTGATGGGAATTGCATTAAATATGTAGATTACTTTTGGTAAGATTGCCATTTTTACTTTGTTAATCCTACCTATCCAGGAACATGGGAGATCTTTCCATTTTCTTGTATCCTATTCAATATCTTTCTTCAGACACTAAGACCAGAAATTTAAAATTTTTATCCAACATATTTGATACTTCTCTACTTATAGTTACACAAAGGTATTTAATGCTATTTGCAACTATTATAAAAGGTGATGTTTCCCTTATTTCTTTTTCAGTTCTTCTATCTTTAGTGTATAGAAGGGCTACTGATTTCTTTGAGTTAATCTTGTATCCTGTTACATTGGTGAAGGTTTTTATCAGCTGGAGAAGTTCCCAGGTAGAAATTTGTGGGTCACTTATATATATATAATAATGTCATTTGCAAGTAGAGATATTTTGCCTTCTTCCTTTCTAGTTTGTAACCCTTTAATCTCCTTCTGTTCTCTTATTGCTTTAGGTAAAATTTTGAGAACCATGTTGAATAAATAAGGGGAGAGAGGACAGCCTTGTCAATTTCCTTATTTTAGTGGAATTGCTTTGATTTTTTTTTCCATTTAGTTTGTCGGCTTTTTCTAAATTGCCTTTATTATATTTAGGTATTTTCCATGTATTCCTGATTTCTCCAGGACTTTAAACATGAAGGCACATTGGATTTTGTAGAAGGCTTTTTCAACATGTAAGGAAATAATCATGTGTTTTTTTCCTTCAACTTGTTCATATGATGGATGACATTTACATTTCTCTGTATGTTGAACCATCCATGCATTTCTGGAATGAATCCTACTTGATTATGGTGAATAACTGTTTCTTTATGAACAAAGAATTCACAGTTTCTATCCTTGTATATTTTTATTCAAGGTCCCTTCACCCTCCCACCACATCAGGTCATTCTGTCTTCTCCACATCTCCCCATCCCCCCTTCCCAGAATGGGCAGGAGATCCCAATGTCCCAAGGTCCCAATATTGCATAGTTCAGCCTCCACTCCTGGCAAATCCAGTTTTCTACCCCCAACATCAAAACTGAGTCAGATGTTCCTCTAGGTGGAGTTGGATCCAAGGTGTCAGTCCTAGGTGTTTCTGATTCCAAGCTGTTCAGTAGTTGTCGTTTGCTGCTTGAGTATGCTTTGCTTTTTTTCTTTTTTTTTTAGAGTCCACTAATGAGTGAGTACATGCCCTGCTTATCTTTCTGAGTTTTGATACCTCACTCAGTAGGATATTCTCCAAATCCATCTATTTCCCTGAAAATTTTAGGATATCATTTTTTCTAACTGCTGAGTAGTACTCCATTGTGTAGATGTACCACCATTTGTTAATTCATTCTTCAGTTGAGGGGCATCTAGGTAAATAACTATTTTTATATGTTGTTGTATTTTGTTTGCTAAAATTTTGTTGAGAATTTTAGCATCAATATTGATGAGGAAAATTGGTCTATAATTCTCTTTCTTTATTCCATCTTTGCATGGCTTGAGTATCAGGGTTATTGTGGCCTCATAAAAAGAGTATGGAAATATTCCTTTTGTTTCTGCTGTATGGAACAGTTTGAGGAGTATTGGTATTAGCTCTTCTTTCAATGTCTGGGAGAACTCTGCACTGAAACCATCTGGTTCTGGGATTTTATTTATTTGGAAGACTTTCAATGACAGCTTCAATTTCCTTTGGTGTTATAGGACTGTTTAGGTATTTAATCTGGTCTTGATTTAGTTTTGGTAAATGGTATCTGTCCAAAGAGCTGTCAATTTCTTCGAAGTTCTCCATTTTTATGGAGTATAGATTTTCAAAATATGGCTTGATAATTCTCTGGATTTCCTGGGTGTCTGTTGTTATGTTCCCCTTTTCATTTCTGATTTTGTTGATGTGGATACTCTCTCTGCTTTCTGATTAGTTTGGATAAGGGTTTATCAATTTTGTTAACTTTCTCAGAAAACCAACTCTTTGATTCATCGATTTTCTGTATTGTTCTTTTTGTTTCAATTGTGTTGATTTCAGCTCTAAGTTTGATTACTTCCCACCATCTACTCCTTCTAGGTGAGCTTGCTTCTAATTGTTCTAGGAACCTTAGCTGAGTTGATAGTTCTTTCGTGTGGGATTTCTTTAGGCTTTCCATGTAAGCATCTAGTGCTATGAATTTTCCCCTTAAAACTGCTTACATTGTATCCCATAATTTTTTTTAGGTCATGGATTCAATTTTGTTAAATTCTAGAAAGTCTTTGATTTCTTTCTTAGTTTCCTCCTTGACCCAGAGGTGGTTCAGTCAAGTCATGTTTATTTGTCATGGATTGGTAGGCTGTTTTTAATTCTTGCTGTTGTTGAACTCTAACTTCAGACCATAGTGATCTGCAATGATACAAGGAGTTATACACATTTTTTTTGTATCTGTTGATATTTGCTTTATGACCTAGTATGTGGTCAGTTTTAGAAAATGATCCATGGGGTGCTGGGAAATATGTATATTCCTTTTTGTTTGGGTGGACAGTTTGGTATATATATATATACATACTAAGTCCATAATTTGGGTCATAAATTCTGCTAGATACTTTATTTGTCTGTTGAGTTTCTGTCTGATTGACCTATCTAAAGGTGAAAGTGGGGTATTGAGATCTCTCACTATTAGTGTGTGAGTTTTGATATGGAATTTAAGCTTCTGAAGCATTTATTTTACATATGTTTGTGTGTTTATGTTTGGGGCATTGATATTCATGATTGAAATTTTGTCTTGGTGAATTTTTCCTGACATGAATAAGCAGTTACCTTATTCGTCTCTTTTTATTGAATTTAGTTTAAAGTCTATTTTGTTAGACATTATAATGACTATACTAAGGGCCATTTGATTGGAAAGTCTTTTCCCAACTCTACTCTGAGCCTGTGTCTGTTTTTAAAGTTGAGGTTCATTTCTTGTATGTAGCAGAAGCATGGTTTGTGCTTTTGTATCCATCATGTTAGGGTGTGTATTTTCATAGGTGAAATGAGTCAATTGATATTAAGGGTTATTAATGACCAATGATCAATATTTCCCATTGTTTTTCTTAGTAGCTTGTATTTTCTTTTTTGAGGAGTTGTTTCTTCTGTGGGCTTATCAATTGTCTGTAAATACATGGGTGTTTCTGGTTTTCTTAGGTTGGAGTTTTCCCTCTAGGGCTTTTTTCTTTAGGTTGAAATTTGTGGTTAGGTATTGTTTAAATCTGGTTACATCATGAAATATCTTGTTTATTCTATTTATGTTGATTGATAGTTGTGCTAGGTACAGTAGTCTAGGTTGACAACCATGTACTTTTAGTGTCTGTATAATGTGTGAGCAGGACCTACTTGCTTTCATTGTTTCCATTGAATAGTGGGGTATTATTCTGACGGGTCTGCCTTTAAAGATGATTTGACCTTTTTTCTTTGCAGCTCTTAGTATTTTTTTTTATTCTGTAAGTTTAGAGGCTTGATTATTATGTGGTGAGCAGCCTTTTTTGTGGTTCTAGTTTATATGGTGTTCTGTAGGCTTCCTGTATTTTTATAGGTATTTCTTTCTTTAGGTTAGGAAAATTTTCTTGTATGATTTTGCTGAATGTATTTTCTGTGCCTTTGAGCTGGTATTCTTCTCCTTTTTCTATTCCAATTATTCTCAGGTTTGATCATTTCATGGTGTCCCAAATTTCTTGGACATTTTGTGTTATGACTTTTTTGGTTATAATGTTTTCTTTAACTGATGTATCTATTACCAGTCACTATTAAGTCTTCCACCCAAGAGATTCTCTCTTCCATCTCTTCGATTTTGTTGGTTATGCTTGAATCTGTGGTTCTGGGTCATTTTTTCAGGCTTTCTATTTCTAGTTTTGTTCTTTCTTTATTGCTTCTATTTCAGTTTTTAATTTTTGGTAAATTTTTTTCACCTGTTTTGTTTTATTTTTTCTTGGTTTTCTTATTTTCTTTTAGGGATTTGTTCATCTCTTCTACTTTTCTGTTTGTACTTTTTTCTATTTCTTTAAGAGAGTTTTTTATATCATCCTTTAAGGCTTCTATTAGTTTCATAAAGCTGTTTTTAAGGTCATTTCCTTCTGTTCCCTCTTCATTGTTATGTTCAGGTCTTAAAGCTATAGAACTACTTGCTATTTCTGGTGGTATCTTGGTTGACCTTTGTATTATTGTATGTATTTCTGCTCAACTGCCTGTCCATTGTTTCCCCAATTCACTCTTGGTTAGTTTTTGGTTAGCTCTTAGTAAGTTGTTGGTCTGACGGCTCTTAATCATCTATGTGTTCAGAGGGTCAGCTGTTCTCATGAGGTTGCAATGTTATGATGCCAGTCATCACTTCTTGACCTCTCGCCTCTCATCTGTGTGCCCAGGGACATAGCTGTTCCCCTACTACTATTATACTAACCATGTAGTGGGTGGGCTGTACTCTTCACTGAAGCTGAGAAGTTGTCTCAGGGCCCCGGTTCAGGTGGTTGAAGTCACTTTCTGACCTCTGTGCTTTTACGAGCTCCTCTGCCTCTTTGCTGCTGTTATGCCAGTCCTGCTCTGTGCAGACTGTGTTCCCTGCTAAAGCCAAGTCTGCTACCTCTGAGGCATGTGCCCAGGACCAAGGGACTCAGCTGTTCACCTGCTGCTCATTTTCCAGCTGTGTTCTGGGCAGACAGTGCTCTACGCTGTAGTGGAGTGACCATTCAGGACCCTGGTTCAAGTCACTAAAAAACTTCCTAAAATTAATTAAAAATTATGAGTTTCATAACTTTTGCTGACAAAAAAACCCCAAAATATTGAAACAATTATAATCATTAATGTACTTGTAATCAAACCAATCATAAGTTTTGTTAAATTATATGATTTACTTTTTTCTCATAAACTAACTTTGTTAAACTATCTATATATTTTTGTATCATTTTGAAAATAATATAAAATTCTAGTATTTCAAAAAGTGTTTAAAATCTTAGATTGTTCTGGGTTGTGGGTTTGGGAAATTATAGATGTATATTACCACAATGTCAACCCTAACTTTTAAAAATATGGATCTGACAAGAATTATTTGAAAGTCTTTCTGATAACATTATGGACAATGAAGCAAAACATAATAAACTAAGTAGAATTCCAGCCACATGACAAGATTTCAGAATAGCAAAGGAAGTAAAATACCCAAAGATGAAGCAAGCTGCAAAATAAGAACTATTTGCAAAATAATCGTCAGAAAAAAATGATAAGAACAAAAACAGACAAACAAATTCCAAAAAAAAAGAAAAAAAGTATTTTCCAACATACAAGATGCCAGAATTATGTGAAAGAGTAATTCAACCTTATTGATCATCAACTAAATGAAAGTTCATGCCAAAGATGCCTTTATTAAAGGTGAAAGATAAGTAAATAGAATGGAATCAAATAGTTCAAATATAAAAGTATTTTTATAAACCATGTGACAAAGAGACCTGGAAGGCCTAAACTTGCATCACAACCTTAACAAGGGGAAAGAAATGGTTAAAATTTTACCTAAATATGTGTGTGTGTGTGTATGTGTATGAGAGAGAGAAAGAGAGAGAGAGAGAGAGAGAGAGAGAGAGAGAGAGAGAGAGAGTTACAAAGAACCAATTCATCACAGTTGGATATGCAAAAGACTTTTATGTTGATGGAAAATGTAAAAGAAACTCTTGGTAGATTCTGAGTGTTCCATGTTTAGATTATGTCATTCTTAATGCAAATGAAATGAATTGTTCTTTCTCTCCCTTTTCTTAGAGCAGATGGCAGATGCCAACTGTAGGAGCACAAGATCCAATAAAATAGTCACGAACTTCAAAAATTCGTCTGACCTTTGTGTATGTCGTAGAAAGTACAAAGAAGACATTGGAATAAAATTAATAAAGCAGACAAGTAGTAGCTAGGCATGCCATGCAATACACAACGTGAAAGAAATTTTTCAGAATTGTTGAAAGGAAAATTCTAGCAAAAGAGACTTAAGCCACTGATAAGCTTTCATTTTAGATTGCATACTTGGGAATTTATTGTAGAAAATGAAGATGATACCCAAAGGTATCTGATAGGTGAAGATTAGTGACTAGCCTATTTGAACATGATTTGAGCAAAGACAAATCTTCCATTCACTGACTTTCCTTTGTTCAGCTGGCTGGGGTTCAGTTATTCATTGCAAAATGTCTTTTAAGGTAGGCTTTGTTACTGTGTTAGGTTGCAGTGAGATAACATATATTGAAACCAAGTATGTTCATGTGATTTAACAGAAAATAACAGGCTTCCTAGAGGGTGAATTTAGTTGTTCCTTGAGGTGAAGAAGGAATTCCAAGATGACATGTTTTTAACTCATAATTCAGAAGTTTTCCATATGCTCTGTGTACCTTATTTCTGTTGTGAAATTCTACTTTCTCCAAGATTAAGAAAAATGTGACTGCTCTGTGATTAAATGCCATTACCTAGACAAAGGTCACTTAAAACTAAAAGAGGTACACACAAGACTTACTTATGCTGTCAAAAGCTAGTCAAAAAGTAATATGGGTTTCTGTGGTCCTACCCGGAATCTTGGATAGATTCTGGGATGAGAGAATCAGTCTTTAGGTTAAACAACTTCTGTGGATCCAAACAATATTTCTAAACCCATGGTCACACAGATAGCTCTTCTTAAACAGTGGATCACAGAACAAAAGAATGTAGATGAGCATTTATTTTTATATATCAAGGAGGAAATGTATGCAGGGGAGGGTATGGAGGTAGGGTTCTGTTGACAGTATTAAGCATGTATGTATACTGGTACAAAATTGTTAAATAACCAAACAAATTTTAGAATCTTTTTATTAAAATGCTAGGAGAAGAAAAACTTTAAAAGTTGAAAGTGAATTTTATTACTGTGTTTTTCAAATGAAAAACTCCATGAGAAAACAATTATTAAATTATTTTAATTGTTATTAAAAATAATAACAATTATTATTAAAATTAATAACAATGTAGCCAAAATTTATTTTTATAATAGTTTGAAATTATAAAAAGTTCTGAGATCCCCTTTGTAAATTTGAACAATGCTTAATAAGTAAATATATTGCTTTCATGCTTTTAATGTATACATTTAAACACAAAACACCAAAGCATGATTCTAATTGCCCAGAGAAGATTCTCAGAGTGGTAAAAATGTGTGATTCTCTCTGAGTATGGCTATGTAATATCATACTTACTGCTGCTTGTGGACTCAATACAAGCAATATCATTTTTTTGATTTTTCATAGGCTTGTGTCCCTACAGCAATACTCTGTCCAATAGACAAAATGGGGTAAGGATTCTTTAATTCAAGACTTAGTTTCATTCTCAAAGAAATTTAGGCTCCATTCTATGTCTTGGCACCTGCTGGAATAATGTGGGAGACTGCTATTTTCCTAATAATGGAGCTGATGGCATAACTAACACAATCTCTTGATTCTGGGAGACACAGATTTATCATCTCAAAAACTGTTTAAATATCATTTAATGTATCTGTCAGTCAATTTTGGTGCACTTTGAGGATCTACACTGAGCCACAGAAAAATGATTTATAAAGAAACTCCCAGGGTATTCTTGAAAGACTGAATTCAAGTGCCATTGACAGAGTTTGTATAAATATTTGATTACATACTACAAAACTATAAATTTCCTAAGTTCTGTAGGTATATTCAAAATTTTGTAGCCTTATAACATAATTGGTTGCCATCACTAACCATTAAATGAGTTACACACTTGACTCTGACCCTTGTCAACACTACCTAACTCATAGCCATAGTACTCTCCAATATGTACTGGATCTTTAAAAAGATGACCTAATTTCTTAGTATCTAATCACATGACTTAATATTACCAAGAGCTTTTTATACAGAAGATACTATGAAATGTATTCTGGTTGCTTCATTTCATCAGACGATCACAAAATTATCTCAGTGAAATTATTTTATTCCCATTTGAAGGTCATAAAGGAGCTCAACATAAACATAAATGTAAGGAAAATATCCAGTATCTGAAATTCTTAAGATTTATAATTATAAATTATTTAATAATCATTTTGTGTATTCAGAAGTTTCTCTATTCTTCCTGACTGGTCCTGAAGCAATTTAGCCCCAATAATCAAACAAGGGCTTTTATGCTAATTATAAACTCTTTTGCCTATGACTCAGGCTTATTACTTGCTAACTTTTACTCTTAAGCCAACCCATGATTCTTATCCATGTTTATCCATGTGGCTTGATACCTTTTTCTTTGTGCATCATAACTATTTTCAAATACAACATAAAATAGCCAGAACTGGTTGAGATAATAGGAGTAGAAACTATAAACATAATGTGCTAGTTGTTTATTATTATTATTATTATTATTATTATTTCCACAAGAAAATACTTTAAAGTAAATTTAAGTAGGGCATCAAGATTATTTAAACTCCTGCCACCAGGTCTCAGAGACCCTTGAGAAAGAACTTATAGAAAGACCCAGAAGACTGTAGGAGACATTCTACATTCAAACCATTATATTTCATAGATATTAATTTTGAAATAAAATTTAAATCATTCCCTTTTATCTTTGCCATGTCCATGTTGAATCCTTACCCTCCATCAGTAAGGAGGGAGGCTCTCCCACATCTTTTGGGTGTCAGTAGAACAATGTGACATTTATATTCTTGACTTTTTCTGTATGATTTTATTGTATTTTTGACTTCTACCTCTATATTTTCATCACTGTCCTTTTAATAGTCATATTGATATAGAGGAAATATACATAGTAAGTGTACATAAAGTGTATTATTTGCCATAAACCCTGTAGGTGGCAAATTAAATTTGTATTTACCTAAAGTAGTGTTCATGAACTATAATTCCACAAATGATTACCTGCCTTGTTTGACTTTTGCAGTACATATTCCTTATATTCAAAGAGATTATACTCATTCTCTAGGCCAATATTTCACCTGCATTATTTTGTATTTATGGTGATTCAGCTATTGTATCAGCAAAGTGTTTTTGTTTTACTATTAAAATTTAATTACACATTCTCAAACCACTAATAATATAAAAGTATTGTTGCTAGTCAAACAGTTGAAAGGAGTATTTTTTAAAGGTTTATTTCCATTATGTATATAATCCTGTTTATATTTTGTGAAGTTTCAAATTATAAGTGTACTGGAAGACATTTTATTACTTTGTGCTTTGAGAATTCTGAATATTATAATGCACACCATTAGAATCGATGTTCTGTATCATTACATATTATAGATAAACTCACACCTCTAATGTGAGAGGGGTTATAAAATTGAAATAGAATAACATTTTTTCCATTCCTCTAGTGCTTTATGCACTTCATTTACTAAACAACATAAAATGGTCAGTAAAATATTTACTCGTACTTTGAAAGTCTCTGAAGACATAAATCGAGTTGTACTGCATCTCCAGCTTTCCATAAAGCACCTTGCTTCAAAACAAGGCAGTCTGGCTTTTATTTTATTTTTAAATTTGAGTATGTGTGCTTTTCAATCCTGTTCTACTCAAATTTAGTAAAAGAGGACAATTTACTTTTTTGTCTCTGGCATAATCTCATATGAATGTTGTGTATTTGCAGTTTTTTATTATCAGATTTTATGGTGTATATTTATTTATTTTGGGGTGTGTTTGTATGGGGTGTGTGTGTGATTGTGTGTGTGTGCATGTTCTCATGTGTAGAGTTGTACATGTCACAAATGATTGTGCAACTTTGGAGCTGACATTGAGTTTTGCCCAATTGCTCTGAACTTTACTTACTAAGGCATTGTTTCATACAAACAAGAGCTCTCAGATAGCTCAGGTTAACTAGGTAGGTATCTTTCCACCTCTAGTGTTCACTGTTCCTTCCTCTTGGATGTTGGAATGACAGACTGGTTGCTACACTGATATTAATTTTTGTGGCTTCCAGTGATCAGATTCAAAACACTGGTTTAACTCTCCAGTGCATAGTTCAACATTGAACTATAATGGAAAAGCTGAAATTAAGTGTCTTGGAATGCTTGCCTCAATAGGACATTTCCTCTGTCTTACATCAGCAACTTCTGGGGTCCACCACACTGTGCTGTTGTGTCCTTTCACATCTGACTCTTGACCATCTATTTTCTAGACCTTAAGGATCAGTTCTCTGCAGTCTTCAGGTCCTTTTCTTTAAATACTCTATGGAACAGTATTTGAGAATGACGGCTTAAGGTTTGTGACACCCTTAAGCTATTAGAAAACACAATGAAAGAGGAATTAGGAGAAAATAATGTAACCTGGTGAAAGTCAAGGTTGGTCCATATAATTTGTTGTTAGTTAATCCTGCATCCAGTCACTTCTCTGTAGAAGTTTCCCTGGTAGAATATTTAGGGTTGCTTATGTATATAATTGTAATATATTATTCATCTACAAAGAATAATACTTTGACTTCTTTCCAATTTTTATCCACTTTGTCTACATTTGTTGTCTTATTGCTATAAATAGAATTTGAGGTATTATATTGAATAGTTATGGAGAGAGAGCATGAACAGTCTTGTCTTGTTCCTGAATTTAGTGCAATTGCCTTGAGTTTCCCTCCATTTAATTTGAGATTGACAATCAGCTTGTTGTATATTAGTTTTTTATATCTAGGTATTTTACTAGTATCCTTGATCACTCCAAGACAGTTTTTATAAGGGGTATTCCATTTTGTCAAAGGCTTTATCAGCATTTAATAAGATGATCATGTAGGTTTTTTTTAAATTTCAGTTTGTTTATGTGATGGATTACATTGACCAATTTTCATATGTTGAACCATCAAGCAGGAATAAATCCTGCTTGATCATGGTGAATGTTCTTGTTGATGTGTTCATATTTTTGGTTTGCACTTATTTTACTAAGTGTTTTTGTACCAATATTCGTGAGGGGAATTTTTATTTTTCTCTGCTGAGTCTTTATGTGGTTTGAGGGTTACCATAGCCTCATTAAAAAATTGGGCAATTTTCTTTGTTTCTATTTTGTGGCATAAATTAAGTAGTAAGACTAATTCTTCTTTGAAAGTTTGGTAAAATTATGTGCTGAAAACCTTTGACCCTGGGTATCTTTTTGGCTCTGAGACTTTAAATGTCTGCTTCTATTTCTAAGAGGGTTGTAGGTCTATTTAAATTGTTTATCTCATCTTGATTAAATTAGTGGTATTTATCAAGATTTTTTTTTCATTTCTTTTAGATTTTCCAATTTTCTGGAGTACAGATTTTGCAGTATGACCTAATCATTTTCTAAATTTTCTTAGTATCTCTTGTTATGCCCTACTTTTATTTCTGAACCAACTGTTATTTCATTGATTCTTTGTATTGTTTCCTTTTTTATTTTATTGATTTTAGCTTGTTTGGTTATTTCTTGCCATCTACCTCTCTTGAGTGCTCTTGCTTCATTTTGCTAAGGGGCTTTCAGATGTGCTGTTAAGTTACTAGTTTGAAATTTCTTCAAATTCTTTATGAAAGAATTTAGTGCTATAAACTTTCCACTTAGCACTGCTATCATTGTGTCCCATAAATTTAGGTATGTTGTGCATTGATTTTCTTTAAATTCTATGATATCTTTAGGTTTTTCTTCATTTCTTTCTTGACCCGATGTTAATTCATTTAAGTGTATTTCAGTTTCTTGGAATTTGTAGATTTCTTTTTTCTTTGATTTTATTATGAATAAAGTCTCATTTTTTTATCCATGTATCCCTTGTTCAAACTCCCTTCCCCTTCCCAGCCCTCCCAGTCCCAGAAAGATAAGCAGGGGATGTACTCACTCATTAGTGGACTTTAAACAAAAAACAAAGCATGTCTAAGCTGCAAACCACAACCACTGAACAGCTTGGGATCTGAAACACCTTGGACCGGAACCTTGGAGCCCATTCCCTCCAGAGGAACACTTGACTCAGTCTTCATTTTGGGTGAGGAAAGTGGATCTGCCTGGAGTGGATGTTGTACTAAGCCTTCTTAGGACCTTGGGACCTCTGGCACTTGCTGGGGAGGAGATAAAGAGATGGAGAGTTTGTAGCTTTCTGTGGTTTATGTTTTTGTTGAATTCCAGCTTTAATCCATAGGACATAGGAAGTTATTTTTAATCTATTGAGACTTGCTTTGTGACTGATTTTATTGCTGGTTTTGGAGAGGGTCCCATGAGGTGCTGAGAAAAAAAGGTACATTCTTTTGAATTTGAGTAAATTGTTCTCTAGCTTTCCTTTAGATCCATTTGAATCATAATGTCTGTTAGTTCTACTATTTCTCTCTTTCATTGCTGACTGGACAACCTGTCCATTGGTGGGAATGGGGTGCTGTAATTTCCTACTATTAATGTGTGGGATTTGATGTATAATTTAAGCTTTATTAATGTTTATTTTTCATTTGGGTACCCTTGTATTTGGAGCATGGATGTTCAGAACTGAGATGTCATCTTAGTAATTTTTCCATTCATGAATATGAAATGTTTTTCTTTAACTTTTAATTAAATTCTACTTGAAGTGTATTCTGTTAGATACTAGGATAGCTACAACTGCTTTCTTTTTAGATCTCTTTTATAAAAAAAATTAATGTTTTAATCAGAAACAATGTCTATCTTTGAAGTTAAGGTTTTTTTTTTTATTTTATTTTGTTTTGTTTTGCTTTTTTTATTCAGCACAAGGATAAATCCTGTTTTGTATTCTGTGTGTTACACTGACTTTTAATTGGGTGAATCCACTGATATTGAGAACTATTAATAACTAATGATTATTAATTCCTGTTATTGTTTTTGTTGTCAGTGGTGGTGTTTTGTTTATTTGTGTGTATGTATGTGTGTTTTTCATCTTTGGATTTTACTGGTATGGGATTGTCTATTACCTGTGTTTCGGCGGGTGCATCTAACTTTCCTTAGATAGCCTTCTTGGAATTATTTAAGAGATTTCTTAATTTGTTCAAATTTTTTTTGTCTGTCTTTTTCTGAATTTCTTTAAGCATGCTTATAATCTTCTCTTTAAGAACCTCTATAATCTCTATAAACTTATTTTAAAGGTTGTTCTCTTGTGATCAGCTGCATTGGAATATTCATGTTTTGTTGTAGGATAGCTGGACACTAATGGCGACTGCCCTTTCTTTTATTGCTTGTGTTCCTATATTGATGCTTAGGCATTTGGATTTATAATGATTATAGTTCTAGGTGTAGATACTTGTGTTTCTCTTTGTTAGATGGGTATTTTGTTGTTTGGTTTGTGTTTCCTCTGTAGTCATTTTTGGCATAATTGACCAAGTGTTCTAGTGACTTGCAAGTCTTTAAGTCCTGGAGGTTGTCTTTGCTGTTTTCATTTTGTTTTGTTTTGTTTTGTTTTGTTTTGTTTATGTGCTTTGAGTACTTACATCTTGCAAGGCCTCCAGTAAAGCTGAAGTCTTCTTCCAAAGTTGTAGCCCAGAATATGGAGTCCAGGGAGGGGAGTGCAGCCTAGGTTTATGGGATAGGGTTTCAGGAGTGGTAATGGGCAGTCTGGTGTCTTACTTGGGGTCCTTTGAACCAGCCTGATCTCCAGTAATTGGAAGTTGTTATAAAATGCAATCCTTAATAGTTCATAAGGTACAACTTGGTGAACTTGGTGACATGTTCATTGACATCATCATTTGGAGTATATTATCACATTAATTGATGCAGGAAAATTATATATTAATAAATAGTGGTGATTTGAAAACATACAAACCAGGAACAAGTTTGTGACACAAAGATGTCCATGTCATCAAAAAATTTTCTGGGGATAAATGAATAAAAGCAAAAGAGTATATGTAAACCTCAGCACAGCATAAAAAGCCCTTTCACTCTCTGGGATTCATTCTTTTTATACATTATAAAGAATAGACTTTACTGTTCTGATTGTCAAAGCATTTCTGCCTTTGTGACTTCTTTAGAAATGTCTATACGGCCCCATCGGTTCCAGTTCCTCTTCGGGACCAGATACTGTCTGCAGAGTAAGTCCCAGCGAACTCTATAGCAGGTGCAGATAAAGTCTGCCTGTCACCATACTCACAGCTGCTACTGAGGGAATTTTCATGGCTACCCACCTCGACCTCAAACTGAGCAAACAGATAACTACAGGGGTTCCTGAAGGACAGGCTCAGACCCTGCCCAGAGGTGAGGAGGGGTCATCAGGCCCAAACACATATATCCCAGCCAGGGATGGGGAGTTGAGCTTCCATGGGTTCCATTTCCGCTTCTTGGACCAGGTGCTGTCTGCAGAGTCCCAGCGAACTCTATAGCAGGTGCAGATAAAGTCTGCCTGTCACCATAGCCACAGCTGCTGCTGAGGGAATTTGCATGGCTACCCACCTCGACCTCCAACTGAGCGAATAGATAAATTCTGGGGTCTCTGAAGGGCAGATTCAGACCCTGCCCAGAGAGATGACAAGAGGCACACAAGCCTGAGTGTCACAACTGATCAAGAGCCATCTAATCGAGAACCACTGAAGCCATGGGCAAGCATCAGTGCAAAAAATTACATAATAATACAAAGAACAACATGGTAACTCCAGAAGAGAGTGGCAATCTTACAAATACAAGAACTGAACTGAGCAATGAAGAGGAAACAGAAGGAAGCAACACCAAAATGTCCTTTTTGATGATCATCGAAGTGCTCAAAGAAGATAAGAAAAATAGCCTTAAAGAAATAGAAGAAAATACAAACAAAAAATTGGAAGAGATGAAAAAAATCTATGAAAGAAACATGGCAGGAACTAAAAGCTGAAATAAAAGCAATAAAAAAAGGCACAAAATGAGACAAAGATGGAAATAGAAAATCTGAAGAAAAAAAGCTGGAACCACAGATACAAGCATAACAAACAGAATTCAAGAGATGGTAGATAGAATCTCTGAAGTGGAAGACTCAGTAGCTCAAATAGATATATCAGTCAAAGAAAATAGTAAAACTAACAAAGACAAAACATAAAATGTTCAGGAAATCTGGGACACCATAAAAAGACCTAATTTGAGAATAATAGGAATAGAAGAAGGAGAAGAATACCAGCTCAAAGGCACAGACAAAGTTTTCAATAAAATCATAGAAGAAAACTTCCCTAACCTGAAGAAGAAAATGCCTATAAAGATACAGGAAGCTTACAGAACCCCAAATAGATATTATCCCAAAAAAAGTCAGCATGCCACATTATAATCAAGCCACAAAAAATACAGAACAAAGAAAAAATTTTACGAGCTGCAAAAGAAGAGGGCCAACTCACATATAAAGGCAGACCCATCAGAATAACACCTGACTATTCAATGGAAACGATGAAAGCTAGAAGTGCTTGGTGCTTGGTCAGAAGTTATACAGATGCTAAAACACCATGGCTGCCAAACTAGAATACTATACCCTGCAAAATTATCAATCACCATAGATGGAGTAAACAAGGAATTTCAGGACAAAGTCAGACTAAAAGAATATCTATCTACCAATCCAGCACTACAGAGAGTATTAGAGGGAAAACTCCAACCTAAGAACCCCAGATACACCCACGAAATAACAAACAATCAATAATTCCACAGAAGAATACCCTAGAGAAAGGAAATACAAACAAGTTACCACCAAAAATGGCAGGAAATATGAATCAATGTTTACTAATTTCCCTTAATATCAATGGTCACAACTCTCCTATAAAACGACACACACTAACAAGATGGATACAACAACAGAAGCCATCCTTCTGTTGCCTACAAGAAACACACCTCAACCACAAAGACAGACACAGGCTTAGAATAAAGGGTTGGGAAAAGATTTTCCAGTCAAACAGTCCTAAGAAACAAGCAGGGGTTGCAATCCTAATATCTAACAAAGTAGACTTTAAGTTAAAAGCAATTAAAAGGGACCAAGATAGTCACTACGTATTAATCACAGGAAAATATGGTCAAGAGGAGATTTCATCCTTGAATATTAATGCCCCTAATATACGGACACCTACTTATGTAAAACAAACACTGCTAGAACTTGAATCGCACATCAATTCTTATACCCTAATAGTGGGAGACTTCAATACCCCATTTTAAACCCTAGATAGATCAACAAGACAGAGTCTCAACAGAGATATAAGGAGTCTAAAAGAGATTATGATGCAAATGGATTTAATAGATATCAACAGAACCTTCCACTCAAAGGCAAAGTAATATACATATTTCTCAGCTCCTCATGGAACTTTCTCCAAAATTGACCACATAATTGGTCATAAAGCAAATATAAACTAATAAAAAAATGGAAATAATCCCTTGTAACATATCAGATAAGCAGGGCCTAAAGTGAGAGTTCAACAACATCAATACCAAAGAAAGCATACCAACTCATGGAAACTAAACATCACTCAGATGAACCATCTCTGGGTCAAGAAAGAAATTAAGAAAGAAATCAAAGTCTTCCTAGAATTCAATGAAAATGAATCTACAACGTATCCAAACTTGTGGGACACAATGAAAGCAGTCTTAAGAGGAAAATTCATAGCACTAGATGCCTATATGAAAACTCTAGAGAAATCCCACACTAGAGACCTAACAATGCAGCTGAAAGCCTTAGAACAATTAGAAGCGAACTCACCTAGAAGGAGTAGAGGGCAGGAAATAATCAAACTTAGAGCTGGAATCAATACAAGTGAAACAAAAAGACCAATACAAAGAATCAACAAATCTAAGAGTTGGTTCTTTGAGAAAGTTAACAAGATAGATAAGCCCTTAGCCGAACTAATAAAAAAACTGAGAGAGAGTGTACAAATCAAAAAAATCAGAAACGAAAAGGGGGACATAACAACAGACCACCAGGAAATACAGAGAATTACCAGATCATACTTTGAAAATCTGTATTCCACAAAAATGGAAAACCTAGAAGAAATGGACAGCTTTCTGGACAGGTACCATCTTCCAAAATTAAATGAAGATCAGGTTAATTATCTAAACAGACCTATAACCCTTAAGGAAATTGAAGCTGTCATTAAAAACCTACCCAAAAATAAAAGCCCTGGTCTAAATGGTTTCAGTGCCGAATTCTACCAGACATTCAAAGAAGAACTACTACTGTTACTCCTCAAACTATTTCACACAGTAGAAACTGAAGAAATATTGCCAAATTCCTTTTATGAGGCCACAATCACCCTAATACCCAAGCCACTCAAGGACATTACAAAGAAGGATAATTACAGACCAATTTCCCTCATGAATATTGATGCGAAAATTCTCAACAAAATTTTGGCAAACCGTATACAAAAATGTATAAAATATATCATCCACCATGACCAAGTAGGCTTCATCCCAGAAATGCAGGGCTGGTTTAATGTATGAAAAACTGTAAATGTTATCTATCATATAAACAAACTAAAGGAATAAAACCACCTGATCATATCCTTAGATGTGGAAAAAGCCTTGACAAAATCCAACACTCCTTTATGATTAAAGCCTGGAGAGATCAGGAATACAGGGAGAATACCTAAATATAATAAAGTTGATTTACAAGAAGCCGACAGCCAGTATCAAACTTAATGGAGAAAAACTCAAAGCCATCCCACTAAAGTCAGGAACTAGACAAGGATATCCTCTCTCCCCTTATCTATTTAATATAGTTCACGAAGTTTTAGCTAAAGCAATAAGGGAATGAAAAGAGATTAAGGGCATACAAATTGGAAAAGAAGAAGTGAAGCTATCTCTATTTGCTGATAATATGACTGTATACATAAGTGACCCACAAAATTCTTCCAAAGAACTGCTACAGCTGATAAACACCTTTAGCAATATAGCAGGATACAAGATTAACTCAAAGAAATCAGTAGTCCTTCTATACACTAAAGACAGAAGAGCTGAAAAAGAAATAAGGGAAACATTACCCTTCATAATAGCTGCAAATAGTATTAAATACCTTGGAGTAACTATAACCAAAGAAGTAACAGACCTATTTGACAAAAATTTTAAATCACTGAAGAAAGAAATTGAGGAGGATATCAGAAAATGGAAAGCTCTCCCATGTTCCTGGATTGGTAGGATCAACATAGTAAAAATGGCAATTCTACCAAAGGCAATCTACAGATTCAATGCCCTGCCCATCAAAATCCCAACACAATATTTTTTGGACCTTGAAAGAACAATACTCAATTTCATTTGGAATAACAGGAAAGTCAGGATTGCCAAAACAATTTTACTCAACAAAAGAACCTCAGGATGTATCACCATCCCTGACTTCAAGCTATACTATAGAGCTACAGTAATAAAAACAGCCTGGTACTGGCATAAAAACAGACTTGTGGACCAATGCAATAGAATTGAGGATCCAGACATTAACCCAAAAACCTATGAACACCTGATCTTTGACAAAGTGTCCCAAAACATTCAATGGAACAAAGATAGTATGTTTCACAAATGGTGTTGGCATAGCTGGATTGAAGTGTGTAGAAAAATGCAAATAGATCTGAGCCTGTCACCCTGCACAAAACTCAACTCCAAGTGGATCAAAGACCTCAACTTAAACCCAGCCACTTTCAACTTGATAGAAAAGAAAGTGGGAAATACACTTCTACAAATTGGCACAGGCGACCACTTCCTAAATATAACACCAGTGGCACAGGCACTAAGACCAACAATCAATACGTGGGATCTCCTGAAGCTAGGAAGCTTCTGCAAAGCCAAGAACACTGTCAATAGGACAAAACGCCAGCCTACAGAATGGGAAAAGATTTTCACCAACCCTACAAGTGATAGAGGACTGATCTCTAAGGTATATAAAGAGCTCAAGAATTTAGAGATCCAAACCTTGAATAACCCTATCAAAAAATGGGGTACAGATCTAAAAAGGGAATTCTCAGCAGAGGTACTACGAATGGCTGAAAGGCACCTGAAAAAGTGCTCTTCATCTTTAGCCATCAGAGAAATGCAAATCAAAACAACTTTGAGATACCACCTAACACCTGTTAGATTGGCTAAGATAAAAGGCACAGATGACAGCCTATGTTGGAGAGGATGCAGATCAAGGGGAACACTCCTCCATTGTTGGTGGGAGTGTAAGCTTGTTCAGCTACTTTGGAATGCAATATGGCGGTTTCTCAGAAAATTGAGAATCATTCTCTCCAAGGACCCAGCAATACCACTTCTGGATGTATATCCTCAAGAGGCACATTCACACTCCAAAGGTATTAGCTCAACTATGTTCATAGCAGCATTATTTATAATAGCAAGAACCTAGAAACAACCTAGATGTCCCTCAACTGAAGAATGGATTAACAAACTGTGGTACATCTACACAATGGAATACTACTCAGCAGTAAGAAAAAATGATATGCTAAAATTCTCAGGCAAATGGATGAATTTGGAGAATATCCTCCTGAGCGAGGTATCACAATCTCAGATAGATAAGCAGGGGATGTACTCACTCATTAGTGGTCTCTAAACAAGCAAACAAGAAAAAAAAGCCAAGCATGCTCAAGCTGCAAACCACAACCACTGAACAGCTTGGGATCAGAAACACCCTGGACTAACCTTTTGGACCCCACTCCAACTATAGGAACAGCTGACTCAGTCTTGATGGAGGGATGACAAAACTGGATTTACCAGGAGTGGAGACTGATCCAAGCATTATTGGGTCAGTGCACCATAGGACTGTCTGCTCCCTGCCCAGCGAGGGGATGGGGAGTTGTGGAGAAGAAAAATGACCTGATGTGGTGGGAGGGGGAAGGGACCTTGAATAAGGATATACAGGGATCGAAAAAAAAATTCAGAGGGAAAGCTGAACACAAAGTAAATATATGTGTAACAATCTTATTTGCATTATCACCCTTGATAAGTCATGCTTATGATTTTTATCTTCTTTATAGTTATTGTCAACTTTTCACCATTTTAAATTCATTTTACTGGTTTTTTTATAAATACAAAATAAATAAAGAAGAAAAAAACCCAACTTATCAAATAAAAGTACTACCATCTACAATTTTGGGTTTCCTAAATTAATCAACATAAAGGTAAAGAAACATACTTGTTAAACTGATGCTTAGAAGTTTGTCATACAAACTAAATGTCTCCAAGCATAATTCTCTATTTATCTTACTGTTACTATTATTACTGTTATTATTGGAGAAATAGTAAAATTTGTTTGTTGTGTTTTATCTAATATGCTCTTCTCATATTATGTAAAAATTTGTGTTCTGAACTAAACCAATAAACTCTATTAAGTATAATATACTTTTTGTATAAATTTCAGGATTAAAACAATGTAAGTTACAAGTAAAAAAAATAAATTAGAGAAAAATGATTTCAAAAAAAAAAAAACGAAATGTCTATACGGGTCTGTCCTTCAGAATATTTTCAATCTTTAAATTAGAAAAATCCATGAAAACTCACACTGTGTTTGGTACTTAGGAGTTACCTTTTTTTTTCTACCTTGTATATTCTAATAAATAAAGAATTATTCTTTTCTTCTCTGTCTCACTGGCATCTTGAATTTACATGTGAATATCTATTTTACTACTGCAAATATTCCTACTGTGCTTGTTAATATTGATTGCAAAATTGAAAGGATCTAGAGACACCTAGTAGACTTTGCTCTGAGCATGTCTGTTATAGAGTTTCTACATTAGACTAATTAAAGTGAAAAGATCCAACAAAATTTGCTTTGTGCCATCCTATGGGATAGGTTCCTAAAGTGAATAAAAAAGATAAAATGAGCTGAGTACCATTGTTTTTCTCTTTCTGCTTCCTGACTACATAATCAATGTGATTGAATGCCTCATGTTCTTGCCACCATTCTTCTCCAATACGATGAATGGCATCTCTATGAACTTGAAGCTGAAATGAATAGTTCTTCATAGAGTTACTTCTTGATGAGAATTTTATAACATTAACAAGACAAGTAACAAGCACCTCTGCTTTATTTCTCCACTCTTATTTCCTCTGTAGACTCTTTGCTACCTTATTTTAATAAAGTAATGCAGTAAGCATACTTATAATAATTTCCTGAACTATATTTTCTAAATCAAAAATAACGCATGCAAATGTGTAAATTAGTAGTAATTCATAAAAGTTTTTTTATTGACCTACTTAAACTAAGAGATAGTTCTTGGGTAATGTCAGAACAAATACAAAGTAAGTCCTAAAGTGAAATGGAATATTTTCTCTAATCTTTTAATTAATTTAAGAAAGTTAGGAATTATAACTGCTGGAAAATATGAGCTTATTTATAGACAAATTTGGTAAGAACATATGTGGAAAATTTTTTGCATGAATTAATATTTCTTAAAATTTTATTTTCAAAACTGCACTTAATAGATGTGTATGCATCTTCACACACCATTTATGTGAAGAAAAGAAACTGCAGTCTTATGGCCTAAAAATGTGCTCAAGTTTTAACTTTGCATTTAGGGATAGTTTATTTGCAGCATCATTGTGAAATAGACAATAATAATATAAGTAGGGAGTATGATGCAGCGAGGATGGAAGTCCTTTCCAAGTGTAATTACTCTAGGAACCAGACAAGAAGTAAACGTTTATAGCAATTTGAGTGTTGAGAAACCTGATAGAGGATACTGGAATACATTATAGTATAATATTTAATATAATATAGAAAGACTCTAGACAAATTGAATGATCTCTGTCTAGCCCAGTCAGATGAACATGACTGAATAAAATTTATCATCACTTCTTAAAAGTTATGGGTATTCATAGCAACATGACAAAGTTACTAAACTGGATTCAAGGCATACTGGAAAAGTCTCTGTGCTATTAATTTGGGTATTGAAATATCTCACAATAGTTAGCTATGTGTTGATTAGTTTAATTACTCTAAATATTTAACTATTTCTGTGCATTTTACTTTAAGGAATTGTTAAATGACATTGAGTGAAATGACTCAGCAAGTAGACTCAGGGGGATAAAACATTTAAAGTTAACTTGAGCTCTACAAAGAGAGTTCCATGTCTGTCTAGGCTACAAAAAACTATACATCAAGTAAATCAATAAGCCACTGAGTGTTTTCAAGTTATCATCATTAGCATTGTAAAGGGCAAGGAAATAGGGAAAGGTACACATTTGAGGATACAACTTTCTTTGTTCTTCTCTTCTTTGTTTCTTTGTTCTGTGCATCATCATGTCAGTAACCTGCTTGTCATATTGTCACATCAAAGGAGACACTGCTTTGTTTAAAGAATTCAGGTTTAGTCCTGTGTTCACTGTTAACTACTGCCAATATACCAAGTACATGTTTATTTCAAAGCTTAAATGGGTCAACTATGCATAAAGCACATTGATGCTGTGAGAAAAGAAGGTCTATGAAAAAATAACATCTAGATTGGCATATTAATTATAAAAAGAAAGAATAAATGTCAAAAGTCCAGAAAATACACATTTCTAACATTTTATATTGCAAGGTGTTCAAGTCAGAGTTGCTTCATTCTTCATGCAAAGGTGTTTTCAGAGGCTAATATATCCCCATCCATGCTTCTCAGCTGGAATTCTTTGATTCTTTCATTTTTTAAAAAAAATTTCTCATTTTAAATTTTAAATGTGTTTATAAATATTTTTGTGTTATATATATATGATTTTTATGCACATGTATGTACATGACCTCTGTGTATATGCCTCTATGTACATATGCCTCTGTACATGCACATAGAGAGGCCAGAAGGCATTAAGTGTTCTGTCTCCTTGCTCTAGGCTTAAGCTGGAGGTAAACTGCTGACTGGTAAGCCCCAGAGTTTCTACTGTCTCTACATCCCAGAGTCCTAGTTTCCAGGATCAGATTTTAGTGTGTTTTCTGGGATTTAAACTCATATCCTTATGATTGCATACTAAGTTCTCTTAACTTTAGACCCACCCTCTTTTCTTTTTTGTGACAAAGTTTTGTGTTGGAGTCTGGTCACCAAGTTCCTGGGTGGCTTTGTACTTCTTTTCTTCATTCCTCTGCCTCTCAATGTCTGGGATTATAAAAATAACCCCTAATATATGCATTGAATAAATCCTTATTTATTGTATTATAGACATTTTTCTTCTCAACAATAGAGTTTAGTGCTAGGTCTTTTATGTCTCAAATTATTTTTAACAAGTTGAATATGAATTTATCAAGAAAGGTACTGCTAAGTGATTTGGTTTATTTCTTTTTTTATTTTATTTATTATTATTATGAATAAAGAAGTCACATTTTCTATCCTTGTATATCCTTATTCAAGGTCCCTTCCCCCTCCCACCACATCAGGTCATTATTTCTTCTCCACATCTCCCCATTCCCCCCATGGGCAGGCGGTCCCAAGGTCCCACAGTTCCAATAATGCTTAGTTCAACCTCCACTCCTGGCAAATCCAGTGTTCTTCCCACAACATCAAGACTGAGTCAAGTGTTCCTCTAGCGAGAGTGGGCTCCAAGGTGTCAGTCCAAGGTGTTTCTAATCCCAAGTTGTTCAACGGTTGTGGTTTGCAGCTTGGGCATGCTTTGCTTTTTTTACTGTTGTTTAGAGTCCACTAATGAGTGAGTACATCCCCTGGTTATCATTCTGGGTTTGTGATACCTTGCCCAGGAGGATATCCTCCAAATCTATCCATTTGCCTACAAATTTTAGAATATCATGTTTTCTTACTGCTTAGTAGTACTCCACTGTGTAGATGTACACAGTTTGTTAATCCATTCTTCAGTTGAGGGGCATTTAGGTTGTTTCCAGGGATTATGAATCCCTGCCTGTTTCAAGATTTACAAAATTTAAATGATTTAAATTATTAAAACTTCAACAAGCCATGCCACAATGAATTTACTGTGTTTTGCTTTAGTGTGGGTATGAGTAACTATGTATCTTTACAATAATATATGAAAATGGGCATAATGAAGATCTTTTTTACTGCTGAATTCAAATGTAGGTTTTGTAGATTGTTCCTATAAGAAACTCTAAAAATAAGGACTTCAGATTTGACTCAGCCAGTAAATTATTTGATGTGCAATCATGAGGATTTAAGTTTGAATCATCTTAGTATCCACAATAAAAGATGAGCCCAGTAGTGCACATATCTGTAATTCCAGAGCAGTTGAAGCTGAGACAGATAGATTTGTTGAACTCCCTGTCTACTCAGCTTCAATGAATCCATGAAAGATATGGTCAGGCAAAAGGATTTTCCTCAGAGAAGTAAGGAGGAGGCTGATTAGAAGACACCCATTGTTGACCTCTAGCTTCTACACATATGTGTTTAGTAGCATGAATTCCGATTATATAAAACGAGACTCTGAGACAAATGTCCAGGGAAGGCTGAAATATCTGAGAAAGGAAGCACCACAGTCAATTCTCACCCAGCTGTCTCGCTACTTCCTCAGCCTTGTTCCTGGTCGCTTCTGCCAGTCACCTCTGCCAGTTGCTTCCGCTAGTCATTTCTACCTCTGATGGGTTCTTAAGAGGCCTTATGTACCCTTGTTAGCTGTATCCCATCCAGGTTAGAATTAAAAGTGTGTACTACTCTATTTGTAGCTAACCTTGACCTCATAGAAACAGAGGCAGTTCTGTCACAATTTACGGAATTAAGTGTGTAGGTCACCACTCCCGGCTTTCCCTGTCCTGGGATTAGAGGTGTGTGTGACTGATTATCAGCTGTTTATCCTTTTACTCAAGGATCAAAAATTTCCTGAGCTATCTAGGATTTGACTGTGTTCTCTCTCTCCAATATTCAGGTTTTAATAAATGTGTAATATATATTCACATGTGTGTGTGTATGTGTGAGTGCACACACATACAAAGAAAAATGAAAGTAAGAAAAAAATAAACTTTAAATAACCAATCAAAAATGTTTAATTTTCCCAATTATCCCATTAATCTCAGGACTTCAGATTTACTAATTTTATGACTTTATTGAGAAGAACTAAACTGCTTGGGTAAAAGGTCAGGATAATGGTCTTAGCACATTTTATAGATGCCATATTTCCCTTCAATAGATGAAACTCATTTGTATTTCAGCAGATTAAATATCTGTTTCTTTGATACTTCTTTATGGCTAATGCTAAGGAAACACTTATCTTCAACATAGCCTTGTTCCTTCTCCTCCTCGTCTTCCTTCTTTCTTGTTCTTTATTTTCTCTTTCTTCATCTGCCTTTCTTTCTCTTCTCCTCCATGCAGCTTATTCCTGTGAAAATCTGTGTTACTAAAATCCCTTTCCACTGCAAATGATTAGTAGAAAATGCTTCAGGAAGGCCATGAAGATTTATTTGTTGCTAGGTGTCTGTTGTGGCTTCTGTAAAAGTAAGCACAGATTGAGCCATGTCTGATGCCATGGCACTTCAAGCCAAAATGGTGTTATATATTTTCTGAAAGAATATTTTCATAATATGTCAGATGATTTCAGGGTTTGTTTTTCTTATAACACTTGTATTACTATGTTGCTCTTTTTTTTCTGAGTAAATCTGGACCATCTATTCTATTTATCTTGTTTGAGGTGTATCATTTTTCTTTGTAAATATTTTATTTATATACATATTTACACAGACTTTAGCCTGTATACATGCTACTTAAAGGAACTCTCACCTGGACAAATCCCCTTCAGGATAACTATAGGCACTAGTTGCTGACATCAGTGTCCTGGTAACACAGCAGGTTATATTTTTTATTACTATAAGCTACATTTGAATCTACTTTAATTTAAAAAACATTTTTAGAGATATGTAACTAATGTCTTTCTAACCATCCTCTAGATATTAAAAAATGATTTCCATTTTGATGATTAAAGTATAAACTCAGTAAGTTAGCAACTTTCTCAGGATTGTGGAGCAATAGTTGTTAGCAATGGATTTTACATAGTCATTAATTTTAGAGGCCAGTTATAGTTACAGAAGTTCCAAGGCCAGCATGATTCTTAAGCTGGGCTGGTAGCTTTCCTACCACGCACGTGACACAGTGTTGTACCAGTAATGATGAGTGGTTTGAAGTCAGCAGCAGCCAGGGCTTGTCTCCTGCAATATATTTTACTGTGTATTCCTTACCTGGCCCTGAATCTAGTATTCAGATTCTCCTGGACTGCACAAGCTCAGTTTCCTTAATCACATATACTAGTTTGTTTAGCATCCACTACCTTGATTTCTATGATCTTTATAGGCATAGGGAATGCTAGAAAATACTTGACAGACATCCTGTGTAATTACCTTAGTAGTCTGTTAGGATTTCATTGCACAAGTGGGTTCAACATTTTGTCATTAGGAAAAAGTTTTTCTTAAAAGACCATGGCCTAGAATCAAATATTTACATTTTCATAAAGTAAGCTACCAACTTCATGCTAAATCACATTCATGGGTGTCTGAAGTATATGATGCCTTCAAGTGTAGATTAAACATGCCTAGAAGAGAAAGAACAGGACAGACCATGAGTACTGCAAGCTAAGGGTATAGTAACTTAGAAACATAGTACCTTATTTCGGGAGGTGGCGGGGGGTGGGTAGAAACAGTTCATTCTGCAGCCCAACATGAATGACAAGCAATTCAAGTTACCTCAGACACAATATTCCAGTGTAATAACATTTTCATGAGTGTTTTATGGTAAAAGCAAATCCATAAGTCAAGGTACTTATCAAATGCATTGTTAGAAATATCCCATAGTTTGTTATAGAAAGTGGAGGAATCCCTGCTATTGTCTTCTGATGACATTTAAATCCTTTCAGTTGGGAGGAGATAGTCATCTTTTAAACTTATGCTTTACAAATCTTTCACCTGATAGTCCCAAAGATGTTAGACACAGAGATAGGAAAGAAATGGCTACTCAGATGGCAAAAGGGAACCCAAGATAAATTATAATTCAGCTCAGGACCTGCAATATTCCAAACTCTCCACAGTCACTGAAGCTCTTTTCAGTCTTGTTGATAGTTTCGTCCTGGAACTTAGCCTAGTATATGAGAATTTTTACAGCACATTAACATCTACAAATTTCATCAGGAATATATTACTCATTCTAATATTATTTTCTAACTCACATCTAAATTCTGATTTATGGAGCAATCTCTCCTCTACTGTCTGCTCTTCACTTGTTCATGGGTTCAACCTCAAATCTTTTGGACTGGGTTCTGGCTTACTAAACTACTAAGATGTTGTGGACATTGCTTTCTTACCTCCAAACCTTCCTGCCCAGTTACTGCCTTTATTCTCATTCTCTCTAATTCTGTTCATTATTTCTTGGGTTGCCACCATATTACTTAGCTTATCAATCAGGTGTATCACTGTAAGACTTAGCTTCTCTTGCTCATGCTTGCCCTTAATTCTCTAATTTCTGGATTCTATAGCCACATGTTATTGTCCCTGAAGTATATTGGGCAACTGTTTTTCTAGTCTCATATAGAAGGTCTTTTTAGCTTTCTTGGGTTGTGACTATTTTAGAAAAAATATCAGAGAATTTTAAGGGGACATAAATGTTCAAATCATTTGGTTAATTATATTCAAGTGTAACTGCTGAAGATCTCAACAAATAAATTATCTAGCTTGTTTAAAGCAGTGCAAACAGCTTTTCAAAACAAGCAATGCCGTATTTTATTTTTATTTTTATCAGTGAGAGTAATTGCTCTGAATTCTGAGAATGAAGCAAAGGGAATTCTAGAATTGTCAAGGAATTAGAAGTGTCATACATTACTATTTGCTCGCTTGATTAAACACACATTACTACAGAAACAAAATTTTCCTTGGTGGTCTTGCCAGGAGACTACATGTTACTAAGAAAAGGTTAGTGAGAATGAAGCAGAATCACTGGAATTTTACAAACTGAAATAAAGTGAAATTCACACATACACACACTAATTGTGTAAATATTTGCAAAGATATAGCATATAAATAATTGGAATTCTAGAGATAAACTAGTTGTAAGAAAGGAAGACTAGAAAACACCCAACCTTCAGACAACAGAGACCAAAATGTCCCAGGACCTGTGTAGCAAAAGGCAGGCACTGCATAAATGTTGAGAAAAATTTCCTCATGCAAATGACCCTTTGAATCAGGTGCCATTGAACTTTCTTATAGCCTCCCTTCCACCTCTGCCTCTCCTGCTCTTTTGGAGTATACAGTTTCTTAAGATTGTTTGTTTCTTCTATTATCCATGTGTATCTAACCTGTTTTTCCAGAGTACAAAATCCTGAAAAGCCCAACATGGAGCCAGTTTAACCAGGTTCTATGTGTACATAGTCTGGTCATTTCATAAGGATAAGCCTAAGTATATTCTGCTTTTTCTTATTAATTCTGCTTACATAGTCTAAGTTTGCAGTGTCCATAGTTGAAATCATTTGTTCTCTACCTCCTCAGAATCACAAGGTTATCACATACAATCCAGTCTCAAAGAAATGACTCTGAGTAGGTTGCTGGTTGGGTCTCTATAATATGGTCCAGACTGATATCAGCTGTCCTACTTCTGTTCTATATTCTCAAAACTGGTGTCTAATTTCTGAATTACCAAGTCTTAACTACAGTTTTGCCTATAATTTTGTCAACTTATTAAACTAAGATCAGGCTACAATCTTATGGCAAAAGAAAGTGGTAAGTTCTAGAACTTTCTTTTATGATGATTGACTTGCTTAGAGTATGTTCCAGTTTCTTTGTACTACATTGAAGCTATTTGTTTATATAGGAACAAAAGCATCTTAAACTTTTCTCAGTTCAAGTGAGTATTAAGGGAAAACAATAAAGAATATTCATATATTTATGTATAGTGCATACTTATTAAGAAAATGTGAATTCAGACAGTGGAAGAAAAAAATTAATTCCCTGAAAAACTTTCCTAGTGAGCATTCTAGTTAGGCAATTGGAATGTGCTATAGCAGGAGATGGTCTTACAATCATTTTCTCTAGCAGTTGGAGGCCCTACACCCATGTGTCCCAGAAATAGATCGCCATTCACTCATGGGCTGTTGCTTTGGATGGCCCTACACCCATGTGCTCGAGCAGTGGATGATCCTACACCCCTGTTCATTAGAAATAGATGACTCTACATTCATATGCATAAATGTAGCACTAAGTATATTTGGTGGGCTACTAAAAAAAAAAGAACATAAGGATGGAAAATGGATGTGAGAGAGGTCCTGAAAATAAAACAAATATGATTTAAACACCTTGTATATGCTTAAGAAATTATTGAAGAATAAAATTTAAAACATCTGGCTGAATTGAATGCATTACATTTGGAAAGCTATAATCTTTTCTGTGATTGAGTTCATATCAGATTTTGTACATGGAATACAACTGTTTGGTAGAATAAATATAAGACTTTAATCTCATTAGACAGATAAAATGATAAAATTCATGGTCTCTAAACAATAACTCAAAGTTGTCATTTACCAACGTGACAAAGATGATCATTATATCAAATTTAAACATATATATACATAAAATGCTTTTATATATAACACATTAATTATGATACAAAATAGTAGGTTTGATTGTGGCACTTAATATACTCTTTTTTTACAATTTTGAGAGGTTATGGAACTTTCAAACACAGGGAGGACTTTATTATATTATGTCACTGGAGGTGAGCTTTAAAATTCTGTCCCTCCCTCCAGTTAAATTCACTCTCTTCTTCCTGTGTATGCAATTAAAATAGTTTCTCTGCTTTTTACTTCTGTTGCCTGTCTTCCCCCTGTTACAGGCATCTAGCTTCTAGAACAATAAGCCAAATGGCATTCTTCCTTAAATAGATTTGATCACATTATTTTATTACAGAAACAAAGTAACTAATACTATATCCTGATTAGGTAGATCCACTCCACAAAGTATTTTATCTCATCCCCTAGATAGAAACCACACTCATGCCCTTCTACTGGTCCCCTTCCCACTTCCATGTTAGAAACATCTTGTATCCATCTGTTCTTCCTGTATGTTTCCACCCTCTCATCTCACTCTTTATAGTTTCATGACATACCATAATTATTAACATTTGACTTGATTTGCTTTCACTTTCTCTATATCTATATTTATGTACACACACACACACACACACACACACACACTCACACTATATTGCTATATTTTGTCCCTCATGACAGAAAACACTCCTGGATCTATTGACCAGAATAAACTTCTTCTCCTCAATCTAAATTTTTGACAGGATGTTTTATCACAGTGACAGAGAGATAACTAATCAAGAGGCTAAAAATCAGTTAAAAAGAGTAAAGAAAAATCTTGAATTCTTTGGTGTGTATGTGTGTGTGTGTTTGTGCATGTATATATATATGCATGTGTAAGGTACAATGGTATGTGTTGTAGTATGTTTTCCCCGGCCTGTTTGGATCCGGAGATTTGTGACCTGGCGCACTTGTGGTGCCGGCGGTGTGGAGCCTGGTCTGTGTGCCCGCAGCTTTTGCCCCCCAAAAGAAATGAATCACACGCTTATATACTTTACACTGCTTGGCCCATATCTTAAGCAAATTACTAGCTAGCTCTTTCTTCTTAAATCAACCCATTTCCATGAATCTACCCACCACGTGGCTTGCAGCCCGTGGCTCACCTGAATTCCTACATGCTTCTTCTTCGGGGGACAGATGGTGATTAGTAAACTCCACCCCTTCTTCCTACCTGGCTGCCTCTGATTCTCCACCCACTTCTACGGTGCCCTGCATGGGTCCAAACAGTTATTTATTTATATCGTACAGAGAACATTCCACCACAGGTATGAGATAAACTTTTAAAATTTTATTTGTTTTTTATCATTATAACTACAGTTTTTCCTCTTTCCACTCCTACCAGTTCCTTATTATACCTTCCTCCTCTCCCAGATTTTTTTTTTTTTTTTGGAACAGAATAGGACTCCTGAGGATATCCACCAAACATGGCATCTCAATTTACAATAATGCTAAGCACAAACCTTCATTTCCAGGATGGATGAGGCAACTCAATAGGACAAAGAAGTTCTAATTGCATTCAAAAGAGTGATAGAAATCTCCCCCCAACACCCACATACATATTGTTAGAATGCCCAAAGAACTCCAAGCTGCATAATCATAAATTATGCAAAGGATTATATCATATCTTTACAGAGTTCGTATTTGTTGTTGGTTGGTGATCCCCTATAAACCAAGCAAGGTTGAGTCTATGAGCCCCATTGTGATGTTACATTTGATCACTCTGGTTCCTTCAAATTCCTCCCCCTCTTCTTAGGATTTCCCTGGCTCTACCTAGTGTTTGTCTGTGGGTCTCTACATCTATTCCCATCAGTTACTGGGTGATGCTTCTGATGACAACTGGGCTAGATGGTTATCTATGAGTATAGCAGAACATCATTAGAAGTCATTTCACTGATCTCTCTCTCTCTCTCTCTCTCTCTCTCTCTCTCTCTCTCTCTCTCTCTCTCTGTCTCCCTCACTTGCTTATTTTGCCATGCATGTGTGGTTCTATCTTGGTATCTTGGGTCTATGTATTGTTCCATTCCTTGATTCTTTCACTAAGACAATGAAGAAATATAAAGAATAATTTTGCTATTATTCACAGATCTAGAGAGGTAATGTAACAGGGAGGGTTCAAGAGGGAATTATAGATTTTCCTGGGAGGGGGAAATAGAGGAGAAGATGAAGAGAGAAGCAATCACTTTGGGATGAGAAACAAAAGGAGTGAGTACTATGAGAGATGACTGGAATTTGGGGGCATTCAGGGGTCTATGTAGATACCTAAATATAGTGGACACTCCCTAATCTCTATAAGAGTTACTCTAATAAAGCCTTCTAGTAGTGGGGAATATAGAGCAGGAACTGGCCATCTTCTAAAACCAGGCAAGGTTTCCAGCATTAAGAATGGAATATCAATCCAGCTATAAAACCTTTGACCTATAGTCTGTTGTGCCTGCAAGATATACTGGAGAAATGGTGGCACAGAACTTGTAGGAGTGGCCAATCAATATCTATTCCAACTTGAGACTCATAGAACTAGAGGTTTGACATATTCTTTTTTTTTTTTTTTTTTTTTTTTT
>PVIH01004413.1:0-140806 GCA_004025045.1 Sigmodon hispidus
AGTAAGTCTGTGTTGGAGTGTCTGCCTACCAGTAAGTCTGTGTTGGAGTGTCTGCCTACTAGTAAGTCTGTGTTGGAGGTGTCTACTCCTGTCGTGAAGCTGCAGGTTTGCTTTTCTTCTTCCTTCCTTCTCTGTTTCTCAGGTTTCCTAGTCCCCTGTCTCAGTTCTGTGTAGCTTCTCTGGGGACTTTATACAGCTGTGATTGGACTTTCCCATCTCTTCTTTTACAAGTCTAATGCATTGCTCATTTTCAACACAGTTGCATTTGCCTGTTTTTCCTTTACAAGAATTGTTCACATTTTCTTTGTGTGCCTCTAGTTGTTGTTTTTGAAAATGCTAGAGTTTAGATACCATACCACAGCAAATCTGAAGTTTGTGTATTTACTTCCAAGAAAGCAGCTCTTGCTGGTTTACTGTCTTTATAATGCACGGTCCTTGTGCTCTTCAAGCTTTCTAGGTGAGTTCTTGTCTTCCTCTATTGCTTTTATTTTTATTTTTGTCCTCTTAGAAGAAAACATGCTGTGTCCACGTGGCTTTGTTGTCACCAGTGGTAGCCAAGGGCTGCATGCTCAGAACCTGTTTCCATAACATTTCTCTGTTGCTATGCATTATGGAGAGTGGGCCATTTTCATGTCTGACTTGTGTTTCCTTTCTACTGGGATTTCTTGGAGTCTCTTCGGCAGAGGGGCACTCTCAGGCATCATGTGAGAGAGCCCATCAAGGTCTTGCCTGGCTCATTTCTAGACTCCACTTTGTTCCCCTCTGGTGAGCCAATGTGCTGCTTGCCTCTCTGGAGGTAGTAGTGCTATCAGGCTGGCTGAATTGTTCTTCTTTGTTTAATTCCTGTTGAAAGTTTTACTGCAGTAGACATGTTGCTGCTGGCATGAGTGCTTTATGCTTTTATTCCAGAATAAGTTAGGTGTCTCCTCAGCAGAGTTATGGGTTTTTCATACTCTGGCTGAAGAGGAGGAGCAATGGTATTCCCAGAAAAGAATACCTCAGACACTACTTTTCTTACCTCTATTTTAGCAATTTTTTTAATGAGGGATTTTTGTTATCTTTTCATTTTATTGTATTGCTTGAATCCATTCTCAGACTCTTCAGACGGTGTTTTTGAACCATTTTTTTTACTTTCATTGTTCTTCATAGAGACTCTTTCCTCAGTTATCAGAATATACCATCTCTGCTTATTTTTTTTAATTTATGTGGTTTTGTCCATTTGTTCCTGTGAGATAAGTGAAGAGTCATTATGCTATTTTTTTCATCTGTATTATATTATGTGCATATTTCAGAATTTCCTTAGCTGCTCTTCAAATAATGAGAGTTAAAATTATTTCCTGTAGTTAGAGAGTCAGCAATGATCCCAGGAAAACCTTGAACATAATACTGTGCTATTGACAAATAATTAGGAATAGGAATTATTTTTGTCAGAGAAGATACTGAATTTCAGTGTTACTTTTTACATTCTTTTTTCCTTTTTAAAGTGTGTGTGCATGCTTTAGCTTGTGAATGTCACAGGACAACCTGCAAGAGAGTCAATTCTCTCCTTCCACCATCTGGAGTACTAGGGACTGAACTCCGGTCATCAACCTTGATCATCCGAGGCAGTCCACCAGTCAGTGCTTTAGCATTGCTTTTAATGAGTCACTTAAAAATTGTCCCCATATTCTCCAGGCTCACACAACAGATTAAATTCACTGGGCAGAAAAGTCATGTGCACATATGAGTGCACATACATGTGCATGTACACACCTACCCCCGCACACAGAGAAAGTGGGAGAGAGATGTCTACAGTTCTAATCTCCTTTCTGCTCTTAACTATTGGCGAAAATGTAGATGTTTCAATAGTTTTATTTCTCACCTGCAGAGTTAAGGTTGCCAGTCTATAAACTGTCATATATGGCTTGGTTTTACGTATGATATATCACACTTGTTCATCTGATATTGCAAGTATAAACCAACTAAATGTTTCTTAAATTGCCTTTAGGAACACAGAATCATACATCCAATCATTTAGTATCTGTGTATTTTAATAGTTTTGCGAAGCTGATGTTTAAAGTGGACTTTATTATAAACATCTAATCTCACTTAGGGCAGATGATTTTAACAAGACTTTTCCAAACTTTTACTGGTGTCTAAACAGTGCTTTAGCCATGATCTTTTAATCAGATCTATTTTTAGCCAGCTGCAACTATGACACCTCCCAACAATTTCCCACAGGGCAAGTATTAGCATTTTTCTATCACATTTTATTTAGAATGTGCTTTGCAAATTATTTATTAATCTTCACACGTTTTTAGCAAAATGACTGATAAGAGATTAGTAGTCCTATTTTAGACAGTTGAGAGCAATGGAAAGATGGAAAGGACAGCACAGAGGCACAGATAGGTGTGGGAGAACATCTGTGTGTAGATCCTCCTCTGTCTGCTGGCAGCAATGTTTTCATTCTCTGTGTTTCGGTCACATGGTCTGTTTACAGCTCCCTTCTTAGCAGCTTTCCTGGGATCCAGCTTAGTCCATGGCACCTACTTAGTTTTTTCTTGTACTTGGGAAAAGCCAGGAAGAAAAGTTGTTATTTTAGTTGTAAATGTATTATTACTCGTTTCAGAGTTTTAATTCAGGTTCTAAATACTTCAGGACACTGTTGTATGTGATATTTTGCTTGTGTTCTGCAAAATAAAACTTGCCTAGAGGTTAGAGAAGCAGAGCAGGAGGCAGCCACTAGAGACTTCTCAGATGAATGGGCAGTTTTGTCTCTACAAATCCTCAGACTGAATGAGGGGTGGGCAGAAATCCTGTTTCCACCTGCCTTATATTCTTGTTTCCACCTCCCTCACTAGTGCTGGGATTAAAGGTCTGAACCTACCATATGCTGGGATAAAGGCTTGAGTCTCCCATGTGCTGGGATCAAAGGCATGATCCTCCCAAGTGCTGGGATTAAAGGTGTACACCACCACCTTCTGGCCTATATTTTTCTTTTAGACTGACTCAATTTCATGTAACCCAGGGTGGCCTTGAACCACCTGCTTCCTCCTCCCGAAGGCTGAGATTAAATGTATATGTCAAGACTATATGGCCTCTAAGGTTATCTAATGGTTAGATCTGTTCTCTGATCTTCAGGCAACCTTTATTTGT
Organism: Sigmodon hispidus; assembly: GCA_004025045.1. Lineage (NCBI taxonomy): Eukaryota > Metazoa > Chordata > Mammalia > Rodentia > Cricetidae > Sigmodon > Sigmodon hispidus. The sequence continues at coordinate 3,136 of PVIH01004413.1, forward strand.
CAAAGCACAAATAAAATATCACACAATATGGGTCACATCTGAATTTCCTGTCCACAATGAAGTGTGTTCATGGTTCTCCAGTTTGAAGGCCCCTGCTGCCTCTGAACTGTCTTGTGCTAGTGAGTGCCTTTTAGTAGCCAAACATCAGGGGATACACCTTCCTTCACTTTGGCTTTTAACTGTCTTTCACTCTGTATCTTGCTGAGATGGGCTCATGTCTACCTTCTCCGTTCATCCTATCTGGTCCAAGGGTTGACTTTTCTCTTAGCAATTCCCATTTCCCTGTGTAGCCAAGGTTGGTCTTGAACTCAAGACAGCCCCATCTGCCTTGGTTAGTATTTCTGTTTTCTGGAATTTAATATGATTGGAGGATATTTTTTTTTTATCTCCTCTGTGTGGAGCTCTGAGCCACCACTCTGATGATATGGTCTCTCTTCCTCAGCAGGGCCCCTCTTACAGAGAAGTTTCTTTGGCTGCTGGACAGCTAAGTTAGACTTTCTTCTTGTAAAGCAGTGATGATACAGTTTTATCTACTTACTCTGTATCTTTGCTGTTTATCAGTGGAATTGAGGAGGATCACAAAGAGAAAGAAAGCAGAATGGAGTCAAAGCTTCAGAGATTAATGTGTGAACATTGCTGCCTTGTGAAAAAAGTACAGATTTTAGGAATCAGATTACTTAATCAGAATATAAACCTGGAATTTTCTTGTTTCTGCAGCATAATGGTTAGTGATATTTGTAAACCTAACACAATGCAGAATTACCTCTCATATGGGTCTCTGACATGTCTGAGCTAGGATTATTTTTAATAATCTTAGCTATTTTAATTGATATGGAAAGACCCACTTACTATGTGTGGGACTATTTCCTAGGCAGGGGATCCTGGAGTTTATAAATGTCAAAAACTTTAAGCATTCATGCTTGTAGATGTTAATTGCTTTCTGCCTGATATGGATGTATTATAACCAGCTCCATCACGCTTTTCTGTTAGTTGATATGTAGATGTTCAGTAGTTTGGGTGAATGAAGCTGTGAATAGCAGTGTCCATGTCACAACTATGTGGCCTTGTATCATACAGACAGCTCCACTGGAAATTATTTGTAAGAAAAGGAGAGACATTGGCTTACCTGTTGTTTTATTCTGAGGGGAAAAATGATAGTTTTCTATTTAAAAAATTAATTTTTCAATAAATTTATATTTTAACTGCTTTTCTGACCTAATTTTCTTTTTTAAAAAGGGCTTGCTTTATATTCTAAGTGCTTTTATATTTTCAATATCTTTTCTGTGCAGGACTATAATGACGAAATCAGGCAAGCACAGCTCCAGGAATTAACATATTTGAATGGAGGTTCAGAAAATGCAGATGTCCCAGTGGTTCGAGGGAAATCCACTTTGCGTACAAGAGGTGTAACAACACCAGCAATAACCAGGTAGGTGTAATTACTTTTTCTTGTTAGATTGGCTTTCTGTGCCAATAGCTTGAATGTTTCTGCCATTAATAGATGGAACTAGTCAGTATATCTGTATAAAATTGCATTCAGACATTTTGATGTCATAGTCAGGAGACAATTGGTGCTGGGGATATAAACAGGAAGCTAGTAGTTATTAGCACCAATTGTATAACTCCTCGAGATGGAGCTTGTTTTTAAGCCCGTGTGTAGCATTGGTATCATGAGAGGATACCCTGGGCATGTACTGACTGCTCCATCATGGCTGTTCTGTTCCCCGCTAGAGCTGAGCAGAGTGTCAGGCCTCTGCCTGCCTCTGCCTTTGTGTCCACTCTCCATGACCTGGGGCTGCTGCAAACTACTGAGCTGCCAGATGGTTAGTTTGTAATAGGAAAAAAAATGTTTCAGAGAAATAAAAACCATCTGAGATGGCTATCTTAAAATAAGTGGAGAGAAGAAGTGAAACATTTTGGTATGGAGGGTTTTTAGAGATGGTGATTTTCTGTGTCCCCCAAGTTCTGTGATTAGATCCTGCACCACCAGCACCAACTAGTAATTTTAATTTCTGTAGAAATTTATTTTTCAGGTACACCATGTGATAAAATTAAAAAATAGCACTTACATTATATCTTCAAGTTCATTTGAGGAATGAAAGTTACTTCTTTAGAGTGTGCTAGTCAGTAGCTGTTTGTGCTGTTATGTTATAGGCCAGGCCTGGGCATAGAAACGTCCGAAAAGACAAAGAGCTAAGGGTTGCTGTGGATATGTTTGTAAGTCACTGTGTGGATACAGTAAATAGAAATGTTCATTTCCACCTTTTGTTTTGCTTGAAATAATTACTTACTTCTTGTAGCTGCCATGACTAATTGCCACAAGTCTGTTATCTTTAGGTAGAATTTCTTTGTTTTTGTTTTTTTTCTCATAGAAACAGAAGCCAAATGTCCAAATCAGTGTCATTAAGCGAAGAATGAGGTTTTAGAAAGGAGCAGATTCTTTCCTTGTCACTTCTGTTCCTGGTGACTGGCAGGGTTCACTCATCTCTCTACCTGTCTTCACACAGTCTTCCTCTTCTGTCTCCCTTTTGTAATGGGAGTATGACTGTATGGAAGGCCTGCTTAAGTGATCTGATGTCATCATTCCATCAGAAGTCCATCAGGCTTTCCCCCGTAGTTAACAAGCTGCACAGGTCTCATGATTCAGACAGTGGGTAGTGCTTGGCCGGACACTATTCAGCCTACTGCAGTTGCTGTGCTAGTTTTATAATCATGTGAAGGGAGCTCACGCATGTTCCCAGTTGTCCCATGTAAAACAGGACGTTCACATTTTTGAAAGTCTTCCAAATTGTCGTGGCTGTACATTACCACTTTCTCCTGTCTGTCGCCATATATGGGGACAGGTATTGTGTTTTGGGCTGAGTATTACACGTGTGCAGGTATAGACTTCCCTTTGTGGACTGAACTGTCTTGTTCAGATCTTCCTTCCAAAGGAAATAGCATATGTGGACAGACCAGAAACAGCCTCCCAGAATGGACATTCGTGTAGTTCAGACTTTCTTTTAGTGATACAGGTATATAGATGCAGTCCTGCAACATGTGAGATTGAGCCTACTAGATTATAATGCAGCTAAAGCAAATTCCTATATACTAGTGATATGGTAACCATGGTAACAGTGATATTAAACAAGCTACTGTGCTGCCTGTCCTGTAAAAACAGAGCATGCACAGCAGTGTACAATAAGTGTATGGAAAGTTCTGTTCTCTAGTTTATGCACATGTGTACTGATCACATCTAATGATTTCCTTTAGCCATCATTTACTAATGTCTAACCACCTGTGGACACAGAAATAAGTGTCACCATATTGGAATATAGTCTATACATATTCTTTTGAGTGACAGATACATAACTTTATGCAAGTAAATTTACTACCCCAAAGCATATGTTTTGGTACTTATTGTATGTATACAAGTATATAATAAAATTCATATTTCCTAATAGCTCTTGCATAACACATGAGTATCCACTCAGGAGAATAGCGTGGTGGAGCAGGCCCAGTGCCAGTGTGTGAAAACTTAGTGTTCTTTAAATCACGAATGGGTTATAGTTTGGTGCTCTTTTCATGAATGTGAAAATGTTCTCAAGAGGGAAGGAAGAGATTTTTTTTTTTTTTTCTGGACTGTACTAGTTGGAGAAACTCCATCCTCTTCACATATGAAATGTAAATATTTAAAGCTTTCATTTTATTTAAAGCTATCCCCAGTTGATGGTTGGGACTCAAATTTATCTTGAGTTTTCTTTATGGCAAATGATGAAGAAAGCCTGGACACTGGGTACGCGATGTCTAAATGTAAGAGAAGTCACAAGGCAAAGCTCCCGGTAGCACTGTCCCTGGTGCTCAGTACTGCCCAGTTCTTGAACGAGATCAAGGTCTCAAGGTCTCAAGCTTGGCTGGTCTATACAGTAGGTTCTGTGCCAGCCAGGATACATTGTGAGACCACATCTCAAAAACTGCAAATGGTTTTTTAAAAACTTCCTGTGGTGCATGCAGTACAATTTTAGTGGTCTTAGAGGATCTGTGGGTACCTTTTCCAGACACTGGTTTTTATCACCGTATCTTAGTTACTCATATCTGTCAAACTGAATTTGTCTTATCTATATCTTTCTTGTGTATTCCCTATTACATGGTAAATTCATAAAAGCCTCTATATCCTTAGCAGAAGGCATATGTGGTAATTCCTCAGCAGTGACAGCCTAAAAACTCTCCCTTGCTCACATTATTTCTTCACTTAATTGCTTGAGTAAGTTTGCAGGGAATGTGCCTTGTGGGGGTCTCAGAATAGAACAGATTGGTTTCTGGAATCTTCTAGCATTACCTTTCCATTACCACTTCAGGATAAAGATCTGAAGTTAAACTGTAATAATGTTGTAATAAAAACATTTTTACGTTCATTGTAAAAAAAAAAAAAGAACTAAGCCTATTTTTTACCCATAGTCTTCCTGTGTACTGCCTGCTCTCAGTTGTGATTCAGGAGACCCCAGAAGGGAGACTTGGGGGAGCAGTACACATGGAGGATGTGTGTACTCCGGGCAGCACACTTTGTTTCTGGCTTTTACTCCACATTTGCAGGTTGCTGTGGAGGGCTGACCTAGAAGTTGCAGACCCTTCACAGATGCTTGCTTCTGTTTCCCGCCTGCTTCTCTTCCCTTATGCTTATTATGTGTTGGTGGCAGGTGGAACTGTGACTTACATTTTGAATCCCCTCTTTCCTCTGCATGTATTTGCAGGCAATTTTAAGATCTCTCCAAGTCGCAGATTTTTTTGTCTATAGATGAAAAGAACGGGCCCACACATGTGTCAGAATCATTTGCTGTCATTCTCGAATGAAGTCATTCATGAGACCTCCCAGAAGTCAGCTTCCCATTGTGACTACAATGAAGAAATTAAACTCTGTCTTGGATACGCCCATATTGTGTTGTGCTAGCTGCCTAGATATATGTTTGTTTGCTATGTTGTACTTTGTGGCATCAATGTGTGTAAAAAATAGCATGTTAGACAATATGACAGATACTACTAATCTGACCCTCTTGGTTACAGGGGAAGAGGAGGAGTCACAGCCAGGCCTGTTGCAGTTGGGGTACCACGTGGGACACCAACTCCCCGAGGAGTCCTTTCCACCCGAGGGCCAGTGAGCCGGGGAAGAGGACTTCTCACTCCCAGAGCAAGAGGTGTCCCCCCAACTGGATACAGACCTCCGCCACCGCCTCCAACACAAGAGACCTATGGCGATTATGTAAGTAAGGGAACCAACTTTGGGGATTAAATTGATCCAGACCAGATAGTGTATCATGGTCATATTCTCTGGTTTACCTCCTCATCTTAGCAAAAAGTTATTCAGCATTAAAGTCACTTAGTATAGACATTCGAATGTATAAGCTTGATTTTTTTCCAGACAGCGTGGAACTAAGGCAGAATTTCTGCTGTTGGAAATGTAAGACAGGGTTAAGGAGATCATTGTTAAGCTCTTCTATGAATTGACTAGAACATTCTTGCATATTCCATTTTAGCTTGCTTCTGAGTAAGTCAGTCACTTGGACAGTGATTGCCTAGATATACCAGGATGGGGTAACCTTTAATTTGTCACTTTAATCTTCTTCATACAGTATACAGAAGACTGAAGTTCTTCTCAGTCAAGAAAATTAAAATTTCACATTTTTTGCATCATTTAGTTTTCTTAACCAATTCATTAATTCAAGTGTGAAAGTCAGACAGAAAGGAAGGAACTCATTCAGGACACCAACCCTTGGGATTCGTGATATAGCTTCCTTGCTTATCAGAGATGAAGAAAATGAGAAGTCAGTGGATGGATGATTCCTGCCAGTAACTGGGTATTGAGGGGCAGTTGTCAAAGGCGTTAGTGACGAGGATAAGATACCAGCACTCACAGCTCGTACTCTCCTGCTCTACGGAGGTACTGAGCACCACTTTGCACAGTTTCTAGAAGGTCAAAGTTATTCCAGAGTCACTAAAACCCTCTCTAGTTTCATCTCTAGCTGTTTTGGCTTGCACATTCTGAACTTCACTGAGATTCCATAAATGCTGTCTTGCTTTCTAGACCAGCCTCATGCCTTGGATCTGGCCTACACTGCTCTTCCCAGATCACCTGCCTCCCTTTTCTGCTTCTGCATGGGCCAGCTATTGCTGTAGAAACTCATGGGCCAGTTGCTGAGCTGTAAACTGAACATGTGGCAGGACAGGGATGGGCAGTGTTTGGCTCCTTTACTTAGCAAGGAGCCCTGTGATTTATATCCAACAACCGTCCTTCCAGAGCAGATTCTCTGTTTTGCTGTTAAGTTGTTGAAGGATGTGGCTCTTTTCTCATCTTTTAAATTTGCTTGCTTTCTTGTTTGTTATGTTTTTGTGAAACTGATAGCGATAACTATGTCTAGAATTCTTCCACAGATACTGACCATTCCAAAAGGAGTAGGGTTGATAAAAGAGAAGGAATGCTCTTAAAGTTCATGTAGGTACATGCCCTGAGACACTTTATTTCTACCTGGCTAACCTTGGCAGCTCTTAGACCAACATGGTGGAATGATGTTCTAGAATTTGCTAGGCAGGGGTTGTGGGAAATTGGATCATGGTATTCATTTCACTATGCATTTGGAATGAGTTAGGCAAGTTAATATTGCTGGTTTCAAAACCAGGTGTTTAGAAAGTTATTGTTACCTTTCCATGTCCTAATTCATCTTACAGTCAATAAGAACAGCTTGAGAGTCTTCTGTGTGAGCTATGTCCACATTGTCTGCTCACTGTGTGTATGCTGACCAGCCTAAAAGTTAGTTGAGTAAATCCAAATATTTCTTGCCCAGAAGAGGAAAATAAAAACAAATTGATCCTTATTTTTGGTTCAGGTCCAGAGGGTGAGGGTAGGTGTGAGGCGTTGATTCCTGTATCTCTGATTTTTCTTCAGTTTTGGATAATGAGAAAATAATTGAACCAATAAAATTAGTGAATTGACAGACAAATACTGTGCAGAATGAATTTACTCTGTTAGGTCTCAGCTGCCGTGGCAGCCCTGTAAAATACTACTGGATACATTTTCAGGAGCAAGGATGGGAGCATTCTGAAGGACAAGAACACTCCATCATTTACTGTGCCCACATTCGCACCTGGCTCTCCAGGGGACTTAAAGCTGTGGTTTGCACGTGGGGCCTGTGCTGCTTCACTTGTACTCACTCCCTAGTGGTGCATGCAGATTGCTAACAGCTACTTTCCATACTGCTTTAATTTGCCTGGAAGGCATCACCTCTAACTCTGTATGCATGCTTTTCAGGCCAATTTAGGAGGAATAGCAGGATGCAGGAACAAAACACTATCATAGGTACATACCTTTCCCAAGCCACTCCTACTGTGAAGGCTTCAGACTGCAAATGTGATTGCTTAATTTCACATCTGTTATTCATTGAAATACCTTTTCAGATTAGTAGCTGAGCTGAAGGATTTTCCCCACTTAGCCTAGCTTTCGGTAATCCCTTGACACAGTTAATGTAAAGTGCTCAGCAGCTGTATACTGTAACTTTGACATCTCTGTTGGCTGGTGCAGGAAGGACAAATGGCCTCCCCTGCTCTATCAACACTAGCAGCTTCTCAGCTGTTCTCTCTTAAGCTCATCCTGCTTTCTTGACCCAAATGGAACTTAATGTCCTTCTTCTGGTCACATGAGTATAGTTTGGTAGTCATTGACATATGTCCAGACATTGGCCATTGGTCTGAACTGTTTGAAATTCTAATGGTGAATCAGTGTTTAGATTTCATCATTGTATGTGTAGGGTGTGTTGCCAAACAAAACAACAAAAAATAAAATATGAAATATAAAAATAAACAACCCCTAACTGTGTTTCTTCATCATTTTTTAAAATATAGAATAGGCACACTACAAAATACCAAATTTCAGTCTGAGAGCCTTGAATAACACGAAAAGTAGTTATTCATCTTAGAGCAAGTGGAAAGAGCTGTCTTCTCAGGGCAGCGGAACTGTTCCCTTGTAGTGGAGTAGCCATGAGCCAGATTCTTAACTCTGAGGAGAGGGGCTTCTCCCTCTCTCCCTACACACCGTCTTATTTCCAGGCACCTTCATGCCTGCTCAGTGCTGACTACATGAATGGATGGCCATGGAAGGAAGCCTTTGTTGAAGGATGACAAGTTTTAGAAAGGTGCCAACTGCCTCTGTGATGCTCAGTTCTTGCTGTGTCTCATGAGTTTGCATCGAGCTGTATAGAACAGACATCTATATTTACCTGCCTCAGACATCATTAGCTTTCATGAGGAGAAACCATGTTCTCCTTAGTTTTTCTTTAGCAATTAAAGGTTTCTGCCATACTCTTCAAGAATTTCCTGGCTAAACTGCCCTACCAAACAGGTTAACTTTGCTTCATAGAGGTTCCCACTGACTTGATTAAATGCATTTTCTGTCCCTTTCATTCTGTACTTACCTAATTTTTGACACCTAAGTTAGTAAATGAAAACGGAGAACTATTAGGAAGAATGGATGGGAATAAGAATGAAAACAAACCAGTAACCTAAAATAAATCAATAAGAAAGGGCTTCTTACTGTTTAAGGACATCAGACCATCCTGTCTTTGAGAATAATCCTTCTGCAATTCAGAAATATAAATTCTAAAAGTGTCCTTGAGGCTGGGGACTTAGCTTATTTGCATATCATTCACAGCCTTGGATTTGTTTCTTGGCACTACAATGAATAAGAATGTTTAAAAGTCCTTAACAAATATTCAGTAACACAAGTTTTATTTTCATAACCCTCATTTGATTATATTTAACCAACTCTGATTACTTTTTAAAAATTGATTTAACACTTACTGTTTGAAGTGATTATTTCTAGAACAAATATGAGGAAGGGGATCATACAGTTGCTTATTTAAACCAAGGCCAAAGGAAGAATCCTGATGTGTGTGGGTTTGTTTTAAATCCTGACATGCTTGATGCTTTGTTGAAAAAGCTTGTCTGGGTGCTTGAGACAGTCCATCTTTTTTGTAGTAAGTATCCTAAAATAGAAAGGCATTCTCATACAGGCTGAGGCATAAGGAAGACACAATTAATGGACATGTCATTGATTTTGCTATCTAATGAACTCAGTTGAAGAACATGGAAAGCTGAGGATGCATAGGACTGTCCACTTGAAATTGGATGAATATTTTTCCTAGGGGATTGGGGAATTACATCTTTTTGTAATGCCTCTGAAGCCAGTGTTAACATGAACAGTTACAATCACAAAGGATTCTCTGACTCAGTCAACCAGAAGAATGTTGTAGGATATTTATCTGACTGGGATCACCATTCCTGAGAACCGGCGTGACACATGCAGGAGCCATGGGTAGAACTGGCTAGCTATGATGACCCAAAGCCTCCTCTCGTTAGACTTTTCTTTAACAAATATTCTCGGAAAGCAAAGTAGTTCACCATCTCTATTTTTTCCCAAAATGCGGAAAGTAGATCATTGATGTGTTTTTAGTCATTAAGGAGCTTCGCATCAGGGCCTTGCTCTCTACTTTAGGGTTGCAAAATTAGCCATAAATAGAGTGACCCCACATTTCTTTTTCTGGAGAACAAATTCCTTTCTCCCAGTGATACCAACTTATTTCTTATACCCATACTCAAGTAATTATGTAACTAAAGATGTAATTAATGTAGGCTATAGTGTGGTGGTTCTCTACCTGTAAGTTGGGACCTCTTCGGAGGGTCACATATTGAAAATCCTGCATGTCAGATATTTGCATTACATATCTTACACCATGGGGACCTTGTTAAAGCTTGGCAGCATTAGGGAGGTTGAGATCCATTGCTACAGTAAAGTATGACCATGTAGGAAGACAGGCCTGGCAGAGCGAGCCCAACATGCCTGCAAACTGGGGACAAACTGCGTTTTAGTCCCAGTAAAGAAAATAGGCATTCAAGCAAGCATGTGTTCCAGTTGTGCATGGAAGCTGAGTTTCTGTCTCTGAAGACCTTATCAACTATTTGCAACTAACAAGATGCGAAAGAGAAAGACTCCTCCCAGTGTTTCCCTTGTGGCAGTTTTCCTTGTGTGTGCACCACCTACATATGTGCTCACTTAGGTTAACTGCTGGAAGGAAGCCGCCTGGTTTGGGTCACCTCTTTCCTGCTTTTGTCAGAGCTCACGTTTGCTCCTTATGTATGTGTGAGTTCTTTACAAACCATACTCTGGACGGTTACTGGCAGTCTTCCAGTTTACCTTTGTTCTGCATAAGCACTCTAAATTATTACAGATCCAGCAGGTTACCTCTACATCACCGTGTCCTCCATTTCCGAATCCAATCCTAAGCAATGGATCTCTGGTTACCCACAGTTTCTTTCTGACATGGTCATACATGGGAAGAACCACAATCAATGATTCAGGTGTGTACACTGATAGGGCAACTCTGACTTGCTAACTAATCATAAATTTTTTCTTACCAATGTGCTACTTTGGACATAAGTAACAACTCTTCTCTAAAAGTAGTAATCATTGATTTGAAGCCAAGTAATGTGACCATGTAAGGATGGTTGTGAAGCATGAATGCAAGTTACCATACATGACATACCCAGCAATATCAAAGGTTATGCCTTCACAGCCAGATTTTAGGTAAGCTGTCATTCCCTTCCCACATAGAGGAGAGAAACTGGATTAGAATTCTAAATGTGTCCTCAGGATGAAGTTGAGTTCGCCTTTCTGACTGTTGAGCTATCTCAGCCCTTTGCTCAACACACATTAACTTGCAGGATTTCATCTGTCTTAGCACACTTTTCAACCCACACAGACCTGAGGATTGCTTACCTCTCCACAAGCTCTTTCTTGGCTTTCTTTTAATTCCTTTTCTTAGCTTACAGTCATCTTCCAACTGGAGCCTCTATCCTCATCAGGCATTGTTAATATTAAAAGAAAAGAATGATGATTGAATTTGAAAGTCTGAATTGCCAGTGTTTTCAGTGCTGGAATCGAACAATTCTTTATTCCATAGAGTAACTGTTTAGTGAGCTAAGAAAGGGAGGTTAAATTTGGGCTCTCTGTGTCTCTGTCTCTGTCTCTCTCTCTCTCTCTCTCTCTCTCTCTCTCTCTCTCTCACACACACACACACACACACACACACAGAGAGAGAGAGAGAGAGAGAGAGAGAGAGAGAGCACATTGGACTTGGCAGTAGTCATTCATGCCTTTAGTCCTAGCTCTTGGGAGTCAGAGGCAGACAATATCTGAGCTGAATACCAACCTGGTCTACAAAATGAATTCTTTAAAAAAAATAATAATAGTAAAGGAGCTGAAGAAAAAAGGCAAAGCAGATTGGTCATTCCCGAGGGACTAGGGACTAAGGACAGAGAGTGAGCACGCTCACCTCGTTTTCCACTTGTTTCTTTTACTGTGTGGGCTGTGTGATGAATGAGGGCAGGGGAATCTGTACTCCCTCACACTGGCCTGCCCTTCCGGAAGTTTGTCTGTTTGCCTCCCTAACCTGTGCTTCTCCACAGACCTTATGAGCAGTTCAAATCCATTGATAGAGAACAGAGCTTGAGTGGCTGCATTCTTACTTACAGCGTCTTCCAGAACAATGCACTTCCAGGGGAGATTGCCAAGTCACCTCTGCCACACAGCACTTCACTGCCTCTGTCCCCTCTTGGCTTTGTTTTCATTACACTGTGAGCTTCCTTGTTGCTTTTATTTTATCTCCGTTTGCAAGAGTCTTTCACAGGGCCTGACAGTTTGTACATGTCTCCTAAGGGTGTAGGAGGTACCTAACTTGGCCATTACTATATTGTTGAGTGTACAAGTTGTGGCCATGCATTCACACACTTTCCTACCTTCTTAATCAAGTAAAATTGGGTGTCTTTTAGCAAACATCAGATGGTTCACTTGGCGAGCTATGAAATATTTAATACTGGTGTCGTTTAATGAGGAATCTGTTATTCCAAGAGGCTAAGTGGGCTTTTCACTGTCTTTAGGATGCACATCTGTTTTGTTCTTGCCTTTCTGGGACTGAGATTCTTCGCAGGCTGCAGATGCTGCTGCTGCTGTGTAGCTGGCAGATCTTCAGTCACTCTACATGACTGTAACTTTGACCATAATGGAGTGTTTTTCCAATGAAATTTGACTTCCTTTATTAGTTCAAGAGAAGGCTGATAAACTAATTTCATCAAGTAGAAATTTTGATTTTGAAGGGAAGTGACAGAATATAAAAAGCAAATATTAACGACAATAGAAACAACTAAAACTGAGTGTCTTGGGTGTTTGAAGCATTAAAATAGTTCTGAAAAAGTTGTTTAGTTTGTGTGTATGCACTTGCAGTTATGTGTGTGTGTGTCATCGGGTCAGAGGATGATTTGTAGGAGCCAGTTCTGTCTTTCCACTGTGTGGATCCAAGGGCTCTACCTTAGCTTGTAAGCTTGGCAGCGAGCCCTTTACTTAGAACCGTCTTGCTGGCTTCAGAAATGGCTTTAGAAAGTCAGATTTATTGAAAATAGCCACTTGCTCTCCTTCATGATGCATGAACGTTGAAATGCTATCATATTATTCTTATTCTCTGACTTATTTAATTATGATTGATTGGGCTTTAACACCTAGCTTGTGTCTCCTGCCGTCTTAATAAGGTGCTGTCACTCAGTGTATAAGGCTAACCTGATACATGGATCCCCTGCTTCAGGTTGGAGGACATTGTGACTGTAGTCTTACAAATTGGTAAGAATAATGAAGATCTTTCCTTTAGAAGATCTTGGGCATGTTTCTATTATCCAGCTATAGTGTGCTTATTAAACAGAGTAGAAGACTGTCTTGAAATCACCTTGTATAATGTTGCCTCTCCTACTTGATAAATGCCAATGGGTGGTTGTGCCTAGTTAAAGAGACAGCAACGGCTCTTGGAGTCCATTGTATAGCTTAGAATGGCAGAGCCAGTGGCTTTAACCCCTGTACCTTCATTTCAGATCTGTGGTGGAATATTTAATAAAAGATAGTCTAGAATATCAGAGGACAGAGCCATCTCCACCTTCCCACCTCCCTACACTCTCCACCCCCCCCCCAAGAAAAGCTGAAATATCAGAGAAATAGAGACAAGCTACAGCCAATTCTCACCAAACCAACTCCTCAGCCTGTCCTCAGGAATCCTCTGACTCCCACGTCTCTCTCCTCAGCTCTTCAGGAAAGTGACAGGGGAAGCTGAACTTCTCTCTTCTCTGCCCAGCCATCTTACTTCTTTCAATGCTCCTAGAGCTAGGATTGAAATATACTACCACACAGATCCCGAGGAGTTAGTGCACAGCATCTGAATGCCCCATGGGGACTGAGTGAACAGTGAGCATGCTGTTGTAAATGTACTTACACGGCTGTGTGTGCAACTCAGGGAGCAGTCTTGGCTGTGCCTGTTCTGGAAAGAAGAACAGTGAATGCTAAGCCTCAGACCAGTGCTCAGCCAAGGCCACAGTTGACTCACCAGGCCTAAGAGGGAATGAGCCAGGGCTGGGGCCCAATTTTCTGGTCCCTGGGCTAAAGATTTTGTTTCCGTCACTCTCACTTATCTAATGTTATCTATCTATCGGTTAGCATAAATAAGAAAATGAGCAACAGACCACAAGACCAGAGCTAGAGGCAAAATCATTAAGCATTCATCTAGGCATGAAGGCCATGTACTGCTGCCCTTGACAAGTTAGCTATTAGAGGAGATGCTGAGCTTCTGTAAGGTCATCAGCTCTGGGATCAGTGGTACCTGAAGGAACTCATCTGTGAGTGTCCACAGAGCCCTGGAGCAGTACACCCTGGCCACCGATTCCTGGGTTAGGGAACCATGTGCTCTGCAACTGTTTTGAATGAGAGAAAAGGCGGCTCCCTTTACTTGGTGACTGTGAAGCCTGGCGTATGAGCCTTGCCTTGCCTTGCATTGCCACTTCAGGGGAGTATTTCCTCACAGGGTGTCTGTCCGCTGTGGCTCAAACCTACTTAAAGAGTCGAATTTACTTTTGAGTAGAAGCAGAGGTCCAAACCCCAGGTTCTTTTAGCAGACATGCTGCTTGCCTTGTTCTCTTACCTTATGGCCCATTAAGGCTGTACTAGATGGAAGATGATTTGAAGAAAAATGATAGCCTCGCCTGTCACTTGGGAGCACTTTACCACTTCCTCCATTGTGCAAATTCTCTTCTTTGAAATCTCACTGCAGGAGCATCAGGTTGACCATTAGGGGAAGCCAGGCCTATGTTTGACTGTTACCTGTCACTTTTTAGTGTAATTTCTATGTGAAGAGTCAAAAGGAAGAATGCTTTCATTCTGGCTTACCTGGGGGCTTTGGGGCTTTGTTTCATTTGTTTGTTTGTTCATTTTTTTTTTGTTTTATTTGTTTTTTCTGAGACAGCTTTACTATGTAGACTAGGCTGGCCTTGAACTCAGAGATCTGCTCCACTCTGCCTCCTGAGTGTTAGGATTAAAGGACTGTGCCAACTGTCCTGGCTTTACCTGAATTTTTACCTCCCTGATTTTGGAATCTTGTGCAGAAGAGGGCTTTGCTGGAAGTGCATTTCCACAGTACAACCACTGTTGACTGGTCACTGATCACTGATTGTTTCTATTTTCTTGTTTTCCATAGTGAACATTTTAATCAAATACGGACTTTGAAAAGGTTATTTGTAAAAGTACATTTTTAAAAACATGATTTGAAAAGCCGAGGGACACCTTATTTAGATAAAAACCACAAATGGCCTATAATTTCTTAAATTTACTTTGCCAGAAACAAGAGTGAAGAGCAACACTATGCAATTGTCTTGTAATATCTGTCAGGAGCCTCACAAGTCGATCTCTTTTCTCAGCGGCGTAAGTGGCTAACTTATTGTAGGAATGGGAAGTTATACAAAACCATTGCACATGTTAAATGTGAGTCTAGACAAGCCGGTAGGTCAGCAGCTTTTCTCCAGGTCCTTTATACTTGCTTTCAGCTTTGCCGGAGCCTGGTGTCAGATGGGCCAGGAGTGAGCCTCACCTTATCTGCTCACAACCCCGACTCCTTTAGGTGCTCAGCATCTCCTGTGGATGCACTATCGATGGTAGGCACTGTACCCCTTTTTATTATCAGGGCTCAGTGTTTGGAAAGACTCTGTTTAATTTCCTGATACCGAGAAAAAACACAGTTGACTTTCAGAATAACAATATTCATAACTAACTTGTGTGCAAATTATATATATATATATATATATATATATATATATGTAGAGAGAGAGAGGCCCAAAGACAGAGGATTTTTAGAGAATGTAGCATTACCCTCAGGTAGGGAACTGGTAGCATTGGGATGGGGTAGCCTGGGGTAGCTGGGAGAGATTTCTCTAGAGATTTCCAAACACAGAGAAGGGTGTGTACCACAGACTAGTAGGGGTTTGGTAGCAGTGTGTCACTCACTGTTAAGGTTTGTTATTATCCTAATTCTTCTAGAGGTGTTTTTTATGCTGTGTAGTTTATTTTTAGATAAATAGAATGTCAGGTACATGACAGGATGTGGGTAAAAGATAATTCAGAGCTATTGTACTTGATTGTGAATATTTAAGAAAAGTAAAATTCAACTTTGATCACCAAGCTGTTGATAGTTAATGAAAGGCTGAGGGGTTGACAGGGTGGCAGAGCAGGGGCCCCAGCCAGCTGTATTTAACTACTTGCTCTGCCTCAGTTCCTCATCTACAAAGAAAAATAGTACCATTTAATACCCGAGGACACTATGAGGATTAGTTAGATTGTCACAGGGAAAGGATTCAGGATTGTATCTGCCACTTAAAATAGGACACTTAGATACTTCTGTTGTTACTGACCGAAGTCCAGGTACATTCATCAGTGCAATTCATACCAACCAGTGACAAACAGGGAGAATGTGGTTTCAGGTCTTAGTTGGGATTCAGCACAGTAGGAGTGCCCTGCACTGCTGTGGGAGAACAAATCTGTACACGTAGTTTGAAAGAAGTTTCCACACTCGTTACAATACAGTCCTTCTCCCCTCTCAGACCTCATAGTATATCTGAGTGGCTCCCAGCAGCAATACATGATACACAAAGGAATACACCAGGAAGTTCTGTGGGAACCCACAGGCAAAAACAAGCTGAAGACTGCCAACCCCTGTAGAATAACAACCTGCAGCCAGATCATACAGAACAGTATTTTAAAGCCATAGGGAGAAACCACTCATTGCTATATACAGCAGTGTGAACGATTCCATAAACATTAGACTGAATGAAAGAATCATGGCCCCAAATAGTAGCTATTATGACTCTATTTGCATAAGACAGAAACAACTAAAACTCTCAAATAGTGTTGAAAATCCTGATGGTGGTTTGAGGAGCAGATAGTTAACTGCAAAATGACATGAGGGTTGTTCCATTTCTTGATCTGGGTGTTCTTTCATGCTGGTGTATAGTAAGCTGAGCCCCCACAATGCCAGTCTCTAACCTGAGTACTTAGGAGTTTTGTTTTATGACTCATTTTGCTCTAGAGGAAAAAGTTCAAAGATTTGATCAATTTGGGAACTAAGAGACTCTAACCGTTAGACCTCCTAATGTTGCCTTTGAAGCAGAACAGCCCCAGCGTTGGGCTGGGTAGTGATCTGAGGGTTCTTAGTGAGCTCTGAAAACTACCCATGGAAACCTTATAAAACTGGGAGCTGGGTACTTTCATCTCCACCTGTGCATTGGTGGGCCAGCAGCCCTTTCCTTCTCTCTGTAGAACTGACATCACTAGGCACGGCACACCTCTTCTGGCCAGCCATTAACTCAGATGGAAGTACGTTTGGAAGAATGAGTAGATCCAAGACGTCCATCTCTGGTAGCCATGTATTCATCCAGAAATTACTCCTTGGATGCTCACTTATGGCAGGCCCTGAAAAAGGGCATTAAGCTCTTGTTCTCCTGAGGTTGCATGCATACTGGTAGACATACCAGAAGTAAGTACTGGGCATTAGCAAGCATCTGCTCCCTGAGCATTTGCTGTAAGTACAAAAGGTGGAGCAAACATAGAAAACAATGAGGATATTTAAATATATAAAATCTGAAAAGGCATAAGAGAAAGAAAGAGGTGGGTGAGAAATTTAGGTACTGGTTCACCAGCCTAGAGAGATGAAAGTCTGAATTGTAAGCTTATGCTGTGGCTGATTTTCTCTTGGTACTTTCTCAGTACTTCATTCTTGAAATCACAGAATATAATTATCTGTGTGATTATTTCCTCAAGTATCTCGAGGGTGGTCCATGATTAGTATTGGTCAAGATGCACAGGAGTGAGGCTGTGTGAGTTAGTGCCTCAGGCTGCCCGGCATCATGTCCTCTGGAACCCTGTTTGAAAGGGGCTGCTATAGACTAGTGTCAGATGCCAATGAAAGTAGAGAGCTGATGGCATCTTCAAAGAAATCAGACCTTGGGAGGATTGAACTTCCAGCATGTCATGATGAAGCAGCAAGATGAAATCCACTAGGCTTTGAAGTAGAGTTTAGAATGCAGTTCTCCCACGGGAGCTCAGAGAGTTGTCTTCTTTGATGCAAGAATCTCAACTCTATGGTGACAAGTTTTTGTTTGATTCTGTTCACTAAGTTTTCCAACAGTACTAGAAGTGTCATATACATTCACCATCAGTAAAGAAACTCTAGCATACCAGCCGTAGTGGTACACATATGTAACTACAGCGAAGAGGCTGAGGCTAGAGCATGACAAGCGTGAGGCAGCCTGAGCTATACAGGGAGACGCTGTTACAGACAATGAGGCCTTTGCATGATGCCACATTAATACATACTCAGTGAAATTATTTCCCTCCTCTCCTGTCATTGTAGTATTTCTAGTTTACTTTAAAACTTTTCCATTTTTAGTATTATCTTTCCCTTGCTTGTAAGATTTCTAGTTTAACTGTCTATTTCTCAGTTCTGTGTTTGAGTATCTTAGAAAATCCAACAAATATACTTCTCCTTCTGTTAATTACAAGGTGAGTGGGAACCATCCTGTTAGTGACTGACAGGCATGTTTCTAAAGGCTATGTTGGGATCTGTACAGAGCCACAGTTCATCTTGGCATTCAGTGCTTTCTTTATGTCATAGCATTTCTGTAGTAGAAATGCAGACCTTGCATCTCAGGCAAGGCTTTAAGAGTTTACCTTCTTCTGTGGCAGTCATCCTTGGATAGCTTTGATAATTCTCTGCCTCAGTAGTTCTAGAGTTAAAAGGATACAGCTTTAAATGAAACAGAACTGGGGGTGGGGGGGGGTTACTGCACACATCACTGTAGCCTCCTTCTTTTTCTTGGTACTCTTACATCACCATTGAAAGTAGTGGGAACTGTATTTTGTCTCCCACTTTGCAAATTGACAAATTGAGGTTCTAAGAGGTTAAGAGATGCTCAGGGCTTTGCACTATACCCAGTATCACACCCACAGTGGATGTGGGTGTGGCTATCATATCCCCAAAACCTGAGTAGAGGAGCCTTTGGGGATTTTTTTTTTTTTTTTTTTTTACAGCCACAAGGTGATGGCTGCCCATGACATTCCAGGGCTACAATTGTCACACTTCATGCAGACAATGTGGGAAGGCTTTTATTTAAGGTTAGTGCTACAGCATGTGTCTTTATTTACAAAACCACTTAGCTCATGTGTTATGGTCACTGTCACTAAAGATACTGTTGAAGCTTCTTTGTCAAAAATATTATTCCCCAGAGCCCCAGTTAAGATGAATTTTAAAAAGCCTTTATTATTTGTTTTATAAACTCAACATAATCATTGTAAACCCTGAATTTGCAGAAGCTTTTCACACTGCATCTGTGTGGAAACGTCTCACATCTTGAAATGGCCAGTTGTCACCCTAGTTAAAGTGAAGTATTCATAATATAATTATCCCCTTTAAGAGGATGCCACACTGAAGCTGTCTCTTTTTAATCACTCTTTTAAATTCTCCCCAGGTTTAAATATTATGCTTGATTTTACTTGGGACAGAAATAAAACAAACTGGGCCACGATGTTTCCTGTGCCCTGGAGGCGGCTTTAAAGCCTTCGGGTTGTAGTTATCTGGACATGTGCTATCTGGGGAATAGGGTAGACAGATGCTCCAGCTGTGTCGGAGCATGTGTCACTGCTGCAGTCTGCTGTCCACTAGTGTTTCATTGTCCCAGGGCTGCATCTAAGCAGGACCTGCAGGTGTATGCTTGGTGAAGAAACAAACTTTGTGTGCATTTGTACATTTTTTGATAATGTCATGCTGGCTTTCAGAAATAGAATAGACTTGCAAAGGTGAGCATTTGCTCAAGGCAGAGAATAGAAGAAGTCTGAGTGCTCACCAAAAATAGTGTAAATGCGGTATGAGTATCACGATTTTTAACATTTTAGTAAGTCCTATGCTGCTTTCTACTGTACTGTTGCCTTGACTTGCATTCATCTCAAGGAAGCATTTATTGTATTTCCTGTGAGCTGGTCATCTGTTTGTTCTTTTGTTCAATCACTCAGCACATGTTGCTGCTACGTTGGCTGCTCTGTGTGAGATGAGACCAGGCCCTGGTTTGCTCCCTGCTCCCATTGTCTTCGACATGCTCTTAGCTCTTGTAGGCTTCTTCCTCCTCTCTCATGATCTCCCTTTTATTTCTCTGACCTATGCACACACATATAAGTTAAACTTAACATAGTTTTAAATCTAGTTTGCACATATATGAGAAAATATACAGGACCTGTCTTCCTGAATCTGACCTTAACATAATGACTAACTGGGGAAGAGGAGGAACCAGCTGGATGATGTAGGGGAGAGCAGTGGGATGTGAAAGAGAACAAGGTATAATGATATCTGTTCTAAAGGTTGGGGTGATGCAGAGGATGGGAGTGGAGAAGGAGAAACTTGGCCTACCTGATAGGAACCTTCCAGATTGGAAAGCAAGAACAGAGTCAAAGAAATAACTATAGGTATGTGGCAAATATATGTGAGTTACCCATTATGATAGCCCCAAAACAATAGTTCCATTACAGGCTAACATTTGTTACCCAAGAAGGTGCCAGAGAAGAGAATATATATGGAGGTATCATCAGTGAGAAGCAGAAGTGGTACATAGGTACTCTTTGGTCTGTATCTTGTATGTGCCAGGAAACAGAGTAGGAGTCAGGAAGCAGCAAGCCTAGATTTGCAGTTTAACTAGGTACTTTTAGAGGAATATTTAGATGGAGATGCACTATAGAGCCAAGTGCAGATTCTCTGCGTTGTCTAGTTGAAAGATTCTAAATGATCTGAAAGCTTCCAAAAGTTGTGATGAACCTCAGACTTCATATCAGAATGCAGAGGGAAGGTATGTGTGAGAGGTTGAGGATATAAAAACAGAACAATTGCAGGACAGTACTGCAGCAGCAGTAACATTTGTGTGCAAGGAAGCCAAGGAAGTCCTGTGCATGCCTCTAGATAATGTCTCTAGGTAGCATAAAGGAACTAAGATACTTCCAGATTAATTCAGTAGTTGCCCTAAAATAGGTTTCTACTACCTGGTTAAACATTTCTGGACATCTGAGGAATGGCTAGAACTGTGAAGAAGCTGAAAAAGCTCAGGAAAACTGAGAGAAAAAAAAAGGATCGTCTTGCTTTTTACCCAGTGTTCTGTCCAGCAGAACAGTGAACATTATTGTCCTCATTGTGTGTGGCTGTGTCTGGTCTGAAGGCAGCTTTTAAGACAACCTCAGTTCATAATGTAAGTGAAGTACACAGCAAGCCATCCACAGGGGCAGTCACAGAACTATACGCACTAGGCTAAATGCTGGCTTCACACAGACACAGTGGACTGCCTTGTCTGCTTGAAATTTTGTAACCGAATTGAAGCCACCCATTTGAACTGTACCTAGAAAGCTGATTCATACAAGTGGCAGGAAGTACAGAGACAGTGGGGATACCTGGTGAACTGGATAGATTTCTGCACTGGAGGCACAGAAGTGAGGCAGACAAGGGATGAGTGTTCTGCCATAAAAGAGAATGGTCTTTAAGAGAAAATGTGAAGTGTGAGA
The DNA here is from genome assembly GCA_004025045.1 of Sigmodon hispidus. NCBI lineage: Eukaryota > Metazoa > Chordata > Mammalia > Rodentia > Cricetidae > Sigmodon > Sigmodon hispidus. Next base: position 24,107 of record PVIH01004413.1, read on the forward strand.
AATAGCACAAAGACCTGCATTGTAAAGCAATTTCTAATGTTTCAGCTATTGTGGGAAGCGTAGTGAGCTCCTGTCTCATGTCCTACAAGACTGAGTAGCTTAGATGTGTGACTCAGCCAAGACCTCACCATCTTTTCTGTGTTCTCTTAGTCATCTACTCAGTTGTGTGTTAAATCATAGCCAATAGTGTACTCATTGTTTGTTTTAATTCTCTCCCTGCCCACTGAAGTACATGAAAAGGAACTTCTAAGAGTTAAACTATACAAATAAGAAAAAAGTGAGCTCATGGTTGCTTTTTACATTAGAATTTTTAAAAGAAAAAGAGGATACATTCTAATATCATCAAATTGTCAGACAAAATGCCCCAATGCAGTGGCTGCTAAGGTGGGACATGCCTTTTTTCCCAGCACTTGAGAGGTGTAGACAGGATACGCTGGAGTTCAAGGTCAGCCTCTGCCACATCGTGAGTTCTAGGCCAGCCTGGGCTACTTGAGATAGTCTCACCAGAGGAAAGAGAGGGAAAACATACTGCTTAGAGGTGTCAGAGGCGCCACCGTTCTTCCCCACTCTTGCTGATCTGTGTGTGAGCCATCTGCTGGTTCCTGCCCAGTCTCGTTCTCAGTCGGGAACTCTCATCCCCTGCCTTTCAGGAAAACCAGGAGAAGAGCATTGGAGTCCCAGGCAGCTTTTCCTCAACTCTGTCACATGTTGTCCATTGAGGAGATATCTCTGCTGTAATTAAAAGTACAAATACACACTTTGTAGCCCAGTCCAGTAAGGAAATCATAAAATAAAAAACTGCTGGTTAATATTATAAAACACAGATGTTAGTAATTCCGTGAGCTAATGTGTTCTGTCAGAATAGTTGAACAATGATTCAATGGCATAGTATAGGAATAATATAGTGTGCTGGGTAACATTTTAATTAAAACTTTAAATTTTAGTCATTGATTATCTTAAGTATATGTGAGGACTCTTTACTTGAACTACATATTCTTTACAAACATGTAGCGTTTTGTTAAAGAAGCCATAACCCCTGCTCCCCACAATGACTTCCTTTCCCCCCCAGCTTCATGGCTCATCTTTTCTGTTGTGCAGTATTATTAGACATCTGCAACACAAGGCAACCATGTCACTCAAAATCCAGATGTCTATTCCTTAATTTGTCTTCCATGATGTAACTCCTGGCTTTTCATAGTCATTCTTCTACTCATGTCTTACAGTGTTCATCCCAGCTCTTAGCCTCCCTGAATGCAAAAGTTCTGTTCCTCTATTGCTTTACACCTTCAGTTTATTCTGAATAATTTTTAAGTCCTTTCTTCGAAAAGGAAAGGCTAGCTTTTCTCTGAATTCACATTGAGCTTTCTTCGCTTTTCTTAGCTGGTCTGGTTTGTCTCACCTCAGTGCTTACCTTTGGCATGATACATTATAAGGGTCTCTTTGGTTGTCTGCTATCTCTGTTCCACTCCTCTGTATGCCAGCACACGCATTAGACTTAGAAAGATCTCCATCCATGATGTCTAGCACCTTGAACTATATAGACAATCATGTATAGTTTACGTAGGACTTATTCCTGCAGTTGGTAGTATCCATTTATGCTGATACTGGTTTTATAAAATCGAAAGATTTTCAGCCTTCTGTTTAGATAACTGGTGTTTTTATAATTAAGTAAAGTGAGTCTGTACATGTTTTTTAAAAGTGAGTATATAATGACCAAGTCAAGATAGTTAGCATTTTGATATCCTTAAATAAAACTGTACCTGAAAAATATATGTTCAAAAAAATACTGGGACTAGAGAGATGGCTCAGCTGTTAAGAACATGTACTGCTTTTGGAGTGGACTGGAATTCTGTTCTTACAAACTCACTGTAGGCTGCCCTTAATTTTCTCTATGCCTGTCACTCAGTGCCAGCAGATTTTGATGCCCTCTTTGGCCTTCATGGGCACCTGCATCCTACATGCATGTACACCAACACATACACATATATGTATATGAATAAAAATAAAATACTTTAAGAGAATGAGATAATCAATTGTGAACCTATTATGTGACTTTTCTTTGCACATAGTAGCTTTTGACATTCTTCACCTTTTTGAGTTTTATTAAACTCTGGGAAAAAATGTGCAGATGTAGGATTGTGGGGTGCCACTTGAGAATGATTGATGATGTTAGGGTCCTCATGAAGTTCTTCATATGCTGGGCATATGTGCATACTTTATCTTCCCTCCTGTATAGTTTGAGGATTTACATAAACGTAAAAACAGATTCTAATACATGGTTGAACTTCATTGAGTTAGACATTGTGCATCCTGGACACTGAGGCTGATGCTTCTTTGACCACGTGTTACATTTGCCTGTTTTCAGGGGTTGTGCATACATTTGAAATCTCTAAATAGCTGATCCTGATGTTCCAAGGTGTTGTTCTGTGTCAACCATGGAAAGTTAGAGCCACCTATAAGATAAGATATAGTGCTTTTGTGGCCTAAATACCAGTGTGTAACATGTCTGATTCCATCTTATGGGATCATTGGTTTTCTTATATATTTTGAAATTTACAGCCCTTTACAAGTAATGGTGAGAGGCAGAGGCAGGAGGATCTCTTGTGATTTAGAGGCCAACTTGGTTTACATAGAGTTTGCTCTAAAAATTAAATTAATCAACATGGAGAAAGTGTGTCTCCCAAAGAATAATAAGGGTATAATTACTGTCTTTTCCTGGTTGAGTTATAAGAATTCTTTATCTATTCTGGAGAGTAAACAAAATCACATGTATTGTAGATATAGTAGGAGTCTCTGGTTCATCCAGGCTGAGATCCATACTGCTCTTTAGCCTGAGGTTCAGATCTGCAGACCCTTAGTCCCATAGAAAGACACAGAGGCTTATATTGCAAACTGTTCAGCCTATGGCTCAGACTTCTTGTTAGCTAGCTCCCGCATCTTAACCCATTACTACTAATTTAGGTTTTGCCACATGACTCGTGACTTACCTGTGCTTTCACATCTTGCTCTCGCTGTGGCAGCTCACAGCATCTCCCCTGACTCTGCCCTTCTTCCCCTTTATCTATGCTCAGATTTTCCCCTGTCTATAAGGTACCTTGCCATAGGCCAAAACAGTCCCTTTATGATCCAGTGGTAATTCAGAGTACAGAAAGACATCCCATATCAGTATTATTTGTGAATATTTTCTCCCATGTAATGGATTATCTTTTTATTTCTTTTAAATAGTGTCGTTTGATAGTTAAAAGCTTTGACTTTTTAAAAGTGAGCTCCATTTTCTTTCTGTATCCCTCAGCTCTGTGCTTTTGCTAAAGCCTATCAAAGAAATCACTGATCCAAAGGTCATGACAGTATAGAGTTATTCATGCTTACGTTTTGTTCTCATTCTGTAACTGCTCACATACAGGTATGATGTATGTTGCGTTGATATTTGCATATGACATGAGATTGTCATTCAACTTTATCTTCTTATGTGTGGATCTATCTGCAGATGTCCCAGCATTATTTATTGAAAAATCCCCAGTGAGTTGCCATGATACTGTGGTTAAAAAGTGAAATGCATTTAAATATGAATGGTAGTTTCTGCCTTTCTTATTCTGTGGCCTGTAAGTGGTGTATTGCTTTGGTTACTGTAATTATTCAACAAATGTATGGATTGCTTTTTTTGAACCATTATCATGTAGGTGCATTTTTCTTATTGGATGTATTGCTCCACAGATGTACAGTGGTATTATATATTTATATTTATGTTGTCCTTTATGTATACCTAAGTACAGAATTTTTCATGTAGCTTCTGGTTACTAATGACTTCTCGCTTCTCTGAAGGGCTCCCTTTGTGTTTCCTAAAAAGTATATCTGCTACTGGTAAAATTTCCATTTTTATCTGCTAAAGTAATAATTCCTCCTTTATTTTTGGAGGAGCATTTCATTGTATATAAAGTATGCACCCAGCATGGCTTACAGGTAGTTGTTAAGGGGTGCTCTGCGAAGCCCACTCTTGTCTAATCTTACTGTGTGTCTGGAATCAGGGCTCTCACTGCCTTCTGGGCACTGTCCTTCCTGGTAGAGTCGGAATGCACTTGTGTCACTTGGCAGGGATTTTTGTTTTTGTCTTTTTGACACTTATGAGACTCTGAGATTTTAGCATTTAGAAATGTTAAACTTCTTAGGTATGCGAAGTTTTTTTCATTAATTTGAAAATGTTTTGACCTAGTTGTTTCTCTGAATATTTTCCTGTCATACATTTGGTGCTATTCATAAGTCTCTGATGCTGTGTTCCTTATTTTTCGTCCTTTGTTTTCAGCATGTCTGTCTTCAAGTTCAGTGACTTCTGACCAGTGTTTCTGCTCATGAGACCAGTGAAGTTTTTGCTTTATTTATTGATTTTTCAAGCCAAGCATTTGCTTTGGCTTCTCTGTATAGTGATAGTCTCTATTTGTTAGGGAAATTTACTTGATTGTAACAGTTTTGTTATGCTTTTTGTCTTTGTTCAAGATTTACTTGGTCAGTCCCCAGTTTTCTGAGAAACCGCCATACTGCATTCCAGAGTGGCTGAACAAGCTTACACTCCCACCAACAATGGAGGAGTGTTCCCCTTGCTCCACAACCTCTCCAGCATAGGCTGTCATCAATGTTTTTAATCTTAGCCAATTTGACAGGTGTAAAGTGGTATCTCAAAGTTGTTTTGATTTTCATTTCTCTGATGGCTAAAGATGTTGAGCACTTTTTAAAGTGCCTTTCAGCCATTTGTAATTCTTCTGCTGAGAATTCCCTTTTTATTTCTGAACCCCATTTTTTTTGATAGGATTATTCAAGGTTTTGGACTGTAGTTTCTTGAGTTCTCTGTATATTTTAGAGATCAGTCCTCTGTCACTTGTAGGGTTGGTGAAAATCTTTTCCCATTCTGTAGGCTGTCATTTTGCCTTATTGACTGTGTCCTTGGCTTTACAGAAGCTTCTCAGTTTCAGGAGGTCCCCCTTATTGTTCGTTGATTTTAGTGTCTGTGCTACTGGTGTTATATTTAGGAAGTGGTCACCGGTGCCAATGAGTTGGAGGGTATTTCCCACTTTCATTTCTATCAAGTTCAGTGTGGCTGGGTTTAAGTTGAGGTCTTTGATCCACTTGGATTTGAGTTTTGTGCAGGGTGACAGACAGGCTTGGATCTATTTGCATTTTTCTACACACTCTCATTCAGCTATGCCAACACCATTTGTTAAATATACTATCTTTTTTCCATTGAATGTTTTGGGTCTCTTTGTCAAAGATCAGGTGTTCATAGGTTTTTGGGTTGATGTTGGGATCATCAATTCAATTCCATTGATTCACAAGTCTGTTTTCATGCCAGTACAAGGCTGTTTTTATTACTGTAGCTCTGTAGTATATCTTGAAGTCGAAGATAAAATCATTATTCCCCTTATGAAATAAGATCATATGTACTTTCCAGAAAAAAAAATATTTACTTGATCATAACATGTTCATGGTCTTTGGCTGTGTCCAAGATGTTGGTTTAAATTTGTTGCCTAGCAGATTCAATGTATCAGCTTCCTCAGAGATAATTTTTATTAACAGCTATTTTTTCTTATAGAGTGAACATATTTTTGTGGGTTTTTTACAATGTCTAAATTTTTCATTTTAAACTAGATACAATATATTAATTAATCATCAATTCTAGGAGTTACAATCTTCCAGGATTTTTTTTAATATTTAGAATTATTCAAAATCAATTGTGTGATGTCTGTGTGCATTGGGTGCATCAGTCTCCACTGCATTAACTTTCTTGTCCGGCTTCTGATAGAAGTGTGCTCATGTATGTTGGCTTTCATGCCTGGCACTCAACTCTGTTTTAGAAGCCCATTCTTCTCCCTGGATCTGGATCTCAGGATCAACCAAAGAAAACATCTCTGAGCCTATTGTCTTTTCTGAGTTGTTAGATATGTCACTGAGGTGGGCACAGCTCTCTAGATTCCCAGAAATATTTTGGGGTTTTTATGCTTATTAATTAACCTATTTGCCCAGTACTTCTCTAGAGTCTCAAGTAGCTAAAATCTTAAGCAAGTGGCTCTAATTATTTTCTTCAGCTAACCCCTAGAGAGTGAGCCTGCTGGACTAAGGAGATGCCAAGTCAGATCAGATGAACACCACTCACAGGGAACCATTACTGAAGCGTTCTGGTTGCCTCAGTGCACCGTGGCGCCTTCCAGGCTGTTGCTAAGTGAAAATATCACATAGCTCTGTTCTTGCCAAGATTTAACCATGCTTTCTTTGGTTTATGTGTTTATTTTTAAATAAATACTCACTGGCTTTCTGCAGCTCTGTGTTCACTTTCAAGGCCTTACCATGGAAATCTTAGCAATGGTTTCCAGCATGTGTTTGCTTTTCTGAAATAATGTTGAGAGCTCCTTGCTTTGGCCATTGGACTGAAACCACAGCTTCACTTCTCATCTCTTCATGAGTTAGCATCAGTTGGTGCCGTGCAGGGACTGGAAGCAGAGTGTTCTTTCTTTCCAGAGGGTCTTACCAATGTCTTCTTCTTGTGTGTTTCAGGACTATGATGATGGTTACGGTACTGCATATGATGAGCAGAGTTATGACTCCTATGACAACAGCTACAGCACCCCAGCCCAAAGGTAGGTCACTTCCTGCTGCCAGGCCCTACATGAGCTTGACACAGGCCCCTCCACAGGGAGGTGTGACGGTCTGCTAGTCGGGCTGATTTGACTTGCTGTCTGTTGTTTCTTCTAACTGGAGGGATGGGAGGCTGTCATGCTAGAGAACCTAGACTTGAGCTACATTTAATTTTATCTACTCTGAAAATTGACATAAGTGTTATATCATCCAAGAAAGGATGATAGCCTTTAATAATATCCAAAGGAAGGAAGATAGCCTCAAAGTGGGTAGCCAGGTTTTCTGGAGAATATAATGCCAGAGCCTGGCTTGCCATTCACAGAACATTTTACTTTCTAAGTAGTGATGCTCCTGTCTTCCAGCAGCTTTAGTTTCGATAAATATAACGACTTCATCCAGATCAGACACCCTCCCCCACAAATGTATATACCAATTACTGGTCCTGCGTTGACTGCAAAACCTAAATACAGGCTGTCTGTGTCTGTTGTGATGGAGTGTATAGGCACATGTGTGGATGTGGCCACACGAGGTGAGAGTGAATACATGGGTTCTGTTTCCTATGAACTATGATGCTGGGCAAGTGAGAACATTAGATGATTTTTGTCTTTGCTCTTGACATAGTACTTGGTATGTAACCTGTAATAGGTGACCTTCAGACTTAGGCCGACAGGGGATCTTTTTAGGTGGATGCCTTGTCCTTTGTATTTGTGTCATTAGTTCTTGGGGCAAAGGAACACCTGCAGTTTGTTGAAAATGACTGGTGAGAAGCTTCCCGATTCTTGCTCTCCAGCTCCTCCTGTAGCTAGGCCAGCACTTCCTGAAGTATCCTACTGCAGAGAGCAAGGAGTGGGGTACCAGAATAAGTCACCTGTCCAAAATCACATCATAATTGCAATGAAGAAATGGGTCTATAGTTGGATCTTCAGGCTTGGTGACCACTCTTTACATCTAGGCATTTCTATGCTTTGTTTAAAATCATAAATATCCATGAATGTTTCATTTTTCAGTCTGAAGCGCCCTGGTGACACACATGTATCTTCTACCTCATAATACTTGTCACTGTGGTTTCAGTCTGACCCTGTTCTCATCAGGCCAAGTGAACATATCTTATAAGAAGCCTATTTTATCAGACAGACACTGTGCCTACAGAAGAAGAGACCAGATTACAGAGGCTGATCACTGCTCAGTCAAATGGAGTCTTTCCTTGCATTCGTTAGTGATTACTGGCCCTGGATCCATCTAGAACTAGAATCTAATGCTGTTGCATGTTTTTGCTTGAGCTGTCAACGTTCTGAGTATGTGAATATTCTAGACAGTGAGCTCGGACTTGTGGCCCTTTGTTTTCTCACTTCCAGTTAGCATACATTTTCCTTTATTTAAAATTTTTGATACATTTTGATCAAAATTTTTCCAAACTCCTCCCAGATTCTCCCACTGTACTACTCACCCAACTTCATATTCTCTCTCTCTCTCAATAAATAAAGAAAAGGAAAGAAAGGAAACAAAAATCCAGTAAAGAAAAGACAAACAAAAAAACCAAAAACAAAAGTGCATGCACGCGCTTTGGATCTTGTGTATGCATGCTGTGCATGCTGTGATACTGTTGTGAACTCATTTGTACACTAGTGCTTTTGTGTCTGCAAGACACTATTTCCTTGGAGTCATCCACCATCTCTGATTTTTACAATCTTTCTACTTCCTCTTGTCTGGGTTTGATGAAGACATCCCATTTAGGACTGAGTTCCAAAGCCTGTTAATCTCCCCTCTTTGTCATTCATGAGTCTCTGTCTTAATTATCATCTACTGTAAGAAGAAACTTTTCTCATTAGGGTTGAATAATGCACTGATCTGTAGGTAGAGCAGTATATTAGGAGTCATTTTATTGTTATGCTTTTTTAGCAGAATAATAGGTATTGCCTAGGGCCCATGACCTCTGTAGTCTCGGGTTCTTGGCCATTTTAGCAGTGTCAGACATTGGCTTCATCTCATACAATGGATGTGGTTTTTTAATTTTATTTTTGAGTTCGTAATATAATAACATTATTTCTCCTTACCTCCCTTTTCCCTTCAGCCTGTCCCATATATCCCTCCTTGCTCCTTTTAATTGATGGCCTCTATTCTATTAATTATTATTACGTGCATATATGTACGTACATTATAAATTAATACTGATTCCTAAATATAACCTGCTCAGTCTGTGTAATGTTACTTATATGTCCCCAGGGCTGATGACTTGGTATAGGATAACCCGTTGGGCAGACTCTTTCTCTAGCTCTCAGCATCCCTTAGTTCCTGTAGTTCTTGGTATAGGGTTGAGACTTTGTGGTCTTTCTCCCACTTCACTTTGGCCTGTGTGGTGTTGTCCTTGTTTGTCTCACGTTTAGACAGTAGTGTTGGTGACACCTGCGTGTGTAGCTGCTGACAGTTCTAGGAGATGCTGTCTCAATAAACTCCTGAATCCCCTGGCTCTTAAAATACTTTCACCCTACCTTCTACAGTGGCCCCTTAGGTGTGGAAGTTTTTTGTAGATGTATCCATTGGGACTAGACTTCATAATTCTGCATTTTAATTGGTTGTGATTTTTCTAGAATGGTTCCCATCTGTAGCAAAGAGAATTATCCTTGGTAAGGAGTGAGAACTATACTTATCTGTGAGTATAAGAAGAAATAATTAGAGCATAGTTAGGGCTTATGCTGATTAGTAAAATAATGGTTGTAGGTTCTCCTCCAAGATCCATGACTTCACTAGCCATGGGTAGTTTGATAGGTTTCCAATACAAGTTCATGTTCAGTGACGTATGTAATTGTTGATAGCCTTGGGGCCTTACTATCAGGCTATGGAGAGTAACCAATAGCTTTGGCAATCGTCTTTTATATATGGAGGTTTTCATGGGACAATGAATCGTCAAGATATAACTCATTCCTGGCATTGAAGGTTTTCCTTGGTAGCATAAGCTGTCTAGTGTGGTATTATCTCTTCCATTATTCCTATTACTCTTTGATTCTTTTCATGTATGCATATAGTTTAGGAAACAGTATTAAGTTTCCAGATGGCTTTTCCAAAGGCCACTATTGTTAATTGTTCCTTTTGATGTTCCTCCTTTAGCCTGCCATCCTACCTCTCTCTCATTTAATGCTTGCATTCTAGATTTTCTCCTTGTGTAACCCTGTGGCCCCTCGCCTCCTCCTGCATACCGTGTTTTTATTGTTCATGTTAGGCTAGAATTCTGTAGTGACTCCAACTAGTTCTGGTATACTTTTGGTTGGGAGTTTTTTAAATACCACTTCTATTTCACTAGAGGCTATGGGCCTGTTTAAATTGTTTATTTTTTCAACTTGATTTAATATTTGTACATCATTGGCAAATATTAAGAAATTTGCCCATTTATTTTAGGTTTTCAGTTTGGTAGAATTCAGACTTCTAAACTTATCATTATGATTCTCTGAATTCCCTGAGTGTCTCTTTTAATGTTCTCTTTTCATCTCTAATTTTATTAATTTGGATTCTGTCTCTCATCTTTTGATAAATCAAGCCAAGGGTTTGTTAATCTTGTGGGGTTTTTTCCCAAAGTGTTAATATTTTATTTTATTGATTCTTTGTATTTTGTCTGTTTATCTGTTTCATTGAATTTTACCCTGAGTTTAAGTATTTCTTCCCATCCACCCATTTTTAATATGATTTCTTTTTTGTTTTTTTAAAGCTATCAAGTGTGTCATTATTATCATTATAAAATCTCTCCAGGTGGTTTTTTGTTTGTTTGTTTGTTCTTTTAATGTTGTGTCTTAGTACTATGAACTAGTGTCCTGCCTAATGTCCCTTAGATTTGGGTATGTTGTGTTTTCATTATTATTATAAATTTTCTTTTTGATGGCTGTTTTGACTTAATGTTTATTCGGTAGTGAATTGCTCAGTTTTTATGAGCTTCTTTACTTCCTGCTGTTTCTATTATTAATTATATCTAGCTTTAATCTGTAGCATAAAATATGATGTATGTAATTATTTCTGTGTTTTTATATCTGGTGAGATTTGTTTTGTGTCCTGACATGGTCAGTTTTGGGGTAAAAGTTTTATGGGCTGCTGAGAAGAAAGTATGTTCTTTAGTGTTTGGGTAAAATGTTCTATAAATGCATAAGAGGTCCATTTGATTTATGACATTATTTAACTCTAGCATTTCTCTGTTTAGTGTTTGATGAACTGTCTTGATAAAAGTGGATTCTTGAAGTCACCCTCTGCCACTGTATTAGAGTCATTATTTGAGTTTATATTTAGTAGTGTTTCTTTTATAAACTTGGATGCTCTTTTGTCTGGTACGTAAATGATTAGAATTGCAGTATCCCCTAGCTGAATGTGTCACCTTTGAGTATGCACTGTCCTTTTTTATCTTTTCTGATTAGCTTTAGTTTAATCTAATTTAGTCTGATTAAAGTCTGATTTCCCAGGCATTGAAATGGCTGTACCTGTTTGCTTCTTGGTGCCATTTGTTTGTAATATTTTTTCCCCATACTTTTACCCTGAGTCAATATTGACTACCTTAATATAGATGTGTGTTTTTTGGATGCAGCAGAAGATTTTTTTTTTTTATTGCATCCATTTTGTTAGTCTTTTTATTTGGGAATTGAGACCATTGATATTGAAAATTATTGATAAATAGTACTCATTGATTTCTGGAATTTTGTTGTTAATGGTGTGAATTTTCCTTCTCTTTCAACTAACTGTTCTGGGATTGCTTATTTATTGTATCTTCTTGGGTGTAGTTAACCTTCTCTGAAGACTGATGCCTTTAAGTACCTTCTGTAGAGTTGGAATAATGGATAGAATTTCCTTACATTTATTTTTATTATGAAATTTTTTCTTTCTCTCTTGATGTGATTGACACTTGTGCTGAGTATCATAGTTTTGGCTGGCATCTGTGGTCTCTCAAGCTTATAGAATACCCCTTCAGTCCCTTCTGGCTCTCAGGGTCTCTTTTGAAAAGTCTAATGGGTCAGCTATTATATATGGCTTGATCGTTTTCCCTTACAATATTTAATATGCTTTCTTTGTTCTATACTTTTAATATGTGGGTGCTGGGTCTGCACCAAGAGTCCGTGTCTCAAGGGGATGGAAGTGCCCTTCTTATGTTTTGATTTTGGTTTTCCATGGGTAGCAAGTCCCATACTGCATAGTTACCATAGGAAATAGAGGAGAAAACAAACACATTGTTCTTTTATTTATTTCGCCACCATGCAAGACTCCAGATGATCTTGTGTTACTTGAACTGCAAAAAGACAGATTTAAAGCCCTTACAAACAGGACTGTAATGTCACATTGAGTCTCTCGTAAGCAGACAGAATGAAAAGCAAGTTACTTAGAAGATGCACTAAATCAGAATCAGAGTTTATTGGAGTTTAAGCCATTACATACATCACTCCCTCACTCTAAAAGACATTGGGGAGAGTTGGGTCTGGGCTGGTGGAGCTTGTGATTTTTTTTTTTTTTTTCATTTTAAATGTGTTGATGCAGCAATACAGAAGCAACACTTCTTTCAACTGTTTGGTCATTTGGTCAGTGATTCGTGAGTGTCTGCCATAGTCCAGGCACTGCTCTTAAGGTTTGATGCCAAAGACTGTTAACACAGAGCACGTCACTGGAAAGCTCACTGGCTGTAAGGAAAAAAATATAAGTGCTTAATTGTAAGCTATTATGAGAAGCCTGAGAAGTTTCATGTTTTCATTGGAAAGACTACTGAATTCCAGTTTGGAATGTGGGATATATCTGGGAGAATAAAGAATAAGGAGCAGTTTCCAGATGATGGTCAGGAAAAGAACTACATAGCAAGGTGAGGCAGCCAGAAGGAACAGCCAACAACAGCAAAATACCTGCTTATAATATAATATGGAGAGCATTCACAGTGTAATATGGGTGAAATATTGTCTCTGGGAGCTGAGCTGTAAAACTTGGAAGCAATAGGGAGCCTAGAGAATGGCATGTTTAGACTTGATTTTAGGGAAATTAATTAGCCATTAATATAGGGAAGCTGGATTGGCAGATGCTTAGCATAGCTAGGGGCAGAATCAGTTAGGAGGCTGCAACACTGTAAATTACAAACTCTTAAGTGTCAGTAAAGACTCCCTCAAAGAAATGGCTTACATGGCAGTATAGCCACCTATTCTGAAGTGAGGTTTTCACTGCTACAGCTGACCATACCCAGAAGCAAACCCATGAGAATTGAATGCATGTGCAGTGCAGTAGGAGCCCAGTGGTGTGAAACACACACTTCTTGAAGAAGAAAACTGTGGATCAAACTGTTAGATTACTTTCCAAATATTATTCAACCTAGAAACAGAAGCCAGTGAACCTTGGTCTGGATGGCATAGGATGGGCTTATCAGACTGTTGCTTTTTAGTAAGTGAAAATGAAATGCTTACTGTTTTGTACAGTTGTCTGAATAATTTTTTCTTGTTTCTATGTGAGTATATAATAAAATACTACAGTACTGGTGTCTTGTAGTTCTGAAACGGAGACTCAAGTCAGTAGCTCCTGCTCCATCCACCTGAGGCCTTCCTCTCTTTGACTGGCGAGCAGCCACCTTTTCCCTGTGTCCTCACAGTATATTTCCTATGTGAGGATGTTCTTGGTGTTTGTCATGGGAAAACGTTAATCAGATTGGATTAGAATCCGTTCTTAGGCTTCATTTCAACTTAAACCACCTCCTTAAAGGTCCTGTCTCCAATCACAGTCATAATTAGGGGCTTGAGGGCCCAAGGGTTCCGCATAGGACTTTACAGGGAGGGTATACAATCTGTCTCATACCACATAGGTACTATAACTGTGTCTGTGCAGCATATGTCTCAAAGTTAGGAACCTGATATAAAGCAAAGTATCCCTGGTATCACACATGGTGTCAGTGTGCCAATCATCTCTTCTCAGGATCCCCTAAAATACTGGTAAGCAATATTAAGATGACATCTTTGCTTAAGGTTCAGAGAGTGTGTCTGAAACTCAACTCAGGGCCTTCCAAGGCTGTAAAGCCCTCTGGCCCCGTATTTTCTCTCTCCATCCACCCTTGTTTTGATTTCAGTTGCTTTTTCCAGTCACCGTTTGTATTCCCAGTCTGATGCTGTGGTGTGGATAAGTGTTCTCCTCAGCAGGCTCTTATGCTAAAGGCTTGAACTACAGCTGTTTCTGCAGCCTTTGCAACCTTAGGAGTGGGGCCTTGCAGGAGGAAATTGGGAACTGTGGGTGGTTCTTGGGAACATCCTGTCCCTGACCCTGGTCTGGCTCCCTGCTTTCATGCTGCCATGAGGTAGAATGCTCCTCCTCACAGGCTACTACTCTCTCAATGTTCTGTGTATCACGGGGCCCCGTTATGATCAAAGGCTCCGAAACAGTCTGCCAAGTCAGGCTTCTCTTCCCTTAAGTTGTTTTGTTAGGTATTTTGTCAAAGATTAAGAGCCTAGCCCATAAAACATTGAAAACCTCTGGTAGTTAATGCTTTCAGATATCTTAAGAATTGTGTCTTGAATCCTTACTTTATCAGATCTGGATTATCTTAATCAGCAGAACCTCACTTAAGCTACATCTTTAATATTCAACCTAAGTAAAATTAAGAACTTGCGTCTTACAAGGTAACTTTTGATTCTTGCAGCAAAAAGCAGTTATTGCATCTGCTGTCAGAGACACACAGCCTCAGGGTCACGACTGCGTAACCCTGCAGTGCTGTGTAGTACCCTGTGTCTGTGGACTCACATCAGGGTGAAGACTGCGTAACCCCGCAGTGCTGTGTAGTACCCTGTGTCTGTGGACTCACATCAGGGTGAAGACTGCGTAACCCCGCAGTGCTGTGTAGTACCCTGTGTCTGTGGGCTCACACGTCTCACTTCACACATTGCAGCTGATGTAAAGTTTACTTTATACTTTATTTCTTAAAGTCTGCGCTTTACCAGTGCAGTTGGTTGTTGCTTCTTGGTCTCCTTTTAGAGAAGATGGAAGCCAGGAACAGAGCTCGATAATGCACCATCCCCTGGAGTCACCAGCATGAGAGCTATGAGAACCTCACAGGTGACCGGTGTCGCCTGAGATGGGCTGGAGCATACACATGAGACTCCTGTAGACATGCCATTAAAGCCACGTCGCTGTTCATTTACTTCATTCAGCTAAGTGGTGCAGGACTTGGGATTGCTTCATGGCTGCCATTTTCTTTCCCTGGGGCAGGCCTTATATTATATTGAGTGCAACTGGCTGCCTTAGCTCTGTTAGGGGCCACACTGCCTGAGTAGAGAATTGGAGAGCACCACATACATTAGTGTTTTCAAGTTTCTGCTTTGATGTGTTATCCTTAGCACATGTTATATATAGATACAGAGCAGTTACCAGTTCAAAATACTTTAACTTTCTGGTACAGGTACATTGTCTGTAACATTTGGCGACCTGTGCTCTAGAGGTTCAGACTCTGACAGAGCTGTCTTCAGCACCACAACCACACACACGTTTTCAGGCACGAGATTCAGGCTTTCCAAGCCTCTGTTTATAAGAAAGATAACTCTATGTTTTTCCTTCAGAGCACTGGGAGAAGTATGCCATCCACTCTGTTGTCTGCTAGAAACAGGTGAAGAGAACACTCGTACTTCTTCCTTTCATACCACTGAGTTACTTCTCATTTCACAGCTGAATGGCTATGGGGACCTGCATTTATAAATCTGGGAGGACGATAGAGCACCGGACAAGTATTGCCAAGTGACAGAGGAAGGGCAGAGACCTTGCTTAAGACTGCCCATCTGCTGCCCTGCTGCCCTGGTGACTAGATTTGCCATGGCAGAGGGATGGGAAGGTGGGCAGGTGACAGAACAAGACAAGAGGTGGCATAACCACCATCCATCTGCTGGCTGGAGGGTTGTCCAGAAAAGACTTCTAAGCTTCCTCAGTCTTGATTACCTTTATAGTGCTTTATGTTGCACAAACAAGCATATGGGGAGACTGTTTATACATTTAGTTTCTTTCTCTCTCCATTTTTAAACATCCTATCTTAGAATGAGAGTACAAATTACTTCTTCTACATTGATAGAAATCCCTCCCTTTTGTAATGGCCTTTGTATTACTGACATTGTAGTATAAAACAATGCAGTTTATTAATTTCACACGTTTAACTGTTGCAATGTCAGTACAGATCCTAGAAAGAGGAATATAACTGGTTCTTTGTAATTTACAATTATAATAACTCATTGGAAGTTATTGATCGGTCCCTATGGGTAACATAGCTTCTGAGTAGCTGTACTGATGAATGTAAACCAGACTTAAGCTTTCATAGATCCCACTGTTTTGGCTCTTGGAAGCCATGCTCCAGATGTAATCCCTTCCATTCTGCAGCAAGTTTAGTTAGTTTACATCTAACATCTTATCAATCCTAATGCTCCAATCTGTATTCCTAGGCTACTATGAACCTAAGAAATATCTGACCCTTGTAGTGATCACAAGCATAATAAGAAAAATGATGTCAAATGGTGCCTGTAACCGGAGGGAGTTAGGTGACAGCATTCAGCTTTGTGGGAGGCGGGGGGTGGGGGGAGGGTTCATGCTATACTGATGAGTTAATTTCCCACTGTGCCCAGGTTTTGACAGCATTTTTAAGTTCACATTTCCTCTTATAACATCTCTGAGATTTTCATGAAGATACTAAATTCCTTAAAAAGCAATTAAAGATGGCATCTCCGTGTGGTATTGGTCATGTGAGTCATTTGTGTATCATCGCTAGTGTCATAGTAATCTGGATGGTGGATTCTTTTACTTAAGGAATCTGAGGGTTTTTTGGAATTACACAACCAAAAGGACTCACGCTTAGGCTTTGGTCTACTCTAATCATTCTCTAACCAAGAAAAAAATGTGTTTAAGATTGTTGACTTGATGCTTGGCAAAGCATCATGTTACCCCTTTACCAGATAGGTAGACCTTTGTTGGGAGTACCCTGATAGGTTTTTGAATTCTGTCCTTTGTGGTGGTTTTAGTCGGCACCTTTAGCCTCAAGACGCAGTGTGATCTCTAGAGCTGGCCTGTGAAGGTAGAGAAGAGTGAAGAATTTCACTCTATAAATGCCAACCTGCTGTTTACCTCAAGATGTGTCCGTTAAACACCAGGCACTGGTATTGATTGTAGCTAGTTGCAACATTCAGGAATACCTTGTAATGATTTAGTCTAGGTTAAAGTTTGTTCACTGTGCTTTACAAAATTGTTGCCAAATGCTGTGATTTCCAGTGGTGAGATCTAGTGCATGCAGCATCCCAGCCCATCCGACACTTGTTTACTTAACTCTGCAGGTGTGCTTTTTTTTTTAACGAAACCAAATTGAGCATTAACACATACTAAAACACAGTTTGAAGTGGACATTGACAAAAGATATATCCCAACCAAAATTAATACTTCAGATCAATAGGTGCTTTAATTCTTAATGGAAAATTCCATAGGAAGGAAAGGCAGTGGGTGGAGCATGGTGGTGATGAAAAGACAGGGCAACAAACTTAAGGAAAAGAAATCACTAAATCACTGATACTCGCCAAAGTACAGCAAGGAGGCCTTGCAGACTGTGGCGGTGGGACTTTACACTGCAAGAGGCAGGCTGGGCTCCAATTTGATGATAGCAGAGAGGATGGGGGCAAAAGGGGAAGATTCAGAACAGCCAATAATGGGGTACGGAGGATCGATCTATCTAAACTGGCTGATTCTGACAAGTGTCTCAGAAGCAGCGAAGCTCCCTACAGCTTGTGACTTCAGGGCTCATTTGGCTCCTGCCTTTGGCCTAAGGTGAGGCGATGTCAAGGTGGATGGCATGTGGACATGGAGCGGTGATGGCAAGGTGGCCAGGAAGCTGAGATAGGATGGGGCACCTTGTCCCTGGAAAGGCAGAAACCTGGTGAAATCCCCTTGATAGTGGCGTATTTTTGTCAATAAGCTGCAGTGACTGAGATGTGGCAAGCACAGGTCCCTGGTGGAGGAGCAGCAATGGTATAGCAGTCATTTGAAGTGGAGCCCTGAAGCCTCAGAGCCATGGTCAGCTTCCTCGCCTTTGTATTGCCTTCATTGCATTGAAAATGGTCCAAGACAGACAGGATCATAGTTGTTGAGAACATTATAAGTGGATGACCTTAGTTTTCAAATGTTTTAGAAGAAATAGCTTTAGTTGTAGTGAATATAGGTCTGTTTTAAAAACTTCCTTGAAGAAAACACCCCATCTCTCTAACAAACTTTTAGTTTTGAGTATTTATTCTGACAAGACATCTCTTTGTTTCACTTTAAATAAAGGAAAGATAAAATTAAGGAAAAAAAAAGAAAGAAAATGGTCCAAGAAATTATGATGCTCTATCTAGAAATTCTTTAAACAGGAAAAAAAAGGATTTTCTCCCAGTATTATTTGGAGAAACCAAATGTGTGACGTGCCTCCCAAGTGTTGGTCACTGTGTCAGGTGTTCCCCAGCTTGTCATTTGATCTGCCTCTCAGTCCTTAACCTTCGGAGGAAATGCTGAGAACACTCAGACTGTAGCCCTGCCTAGTCAGGATCAAACCCTGCTGGAAGCCTTGCTCCAGACAGGTTCCATGATCTAGGATGGATGTCTGAAGTCAGTGCCAAGAAATTGTAGCCACGTATTGTTGTTCAAACAGGTGGCCCCAGATGGGCTGTCTTTATACAGTTTCAATGCTTTGCATGAACAGTTTTACAAATAGTTTTTACTTCCTTAAGTTTCTGAACATGGTTGCACTAATTACCGTTTGTTCCTTGCCTCTTTCCCCTTCCGTCCCCCAACTTTCCCACCATCAAATAGGTGATCATTAGATCTGTGTCTCTACTGTCAAAAGCATAATCAGTGTTGCAAGCCACAAAGGAACCTTCCTAACTAGGCACACCTACAGATACAACAGTGTGCCCAGTTATAGTGTCATGCAGAGTGAGAGACAGTTTTGTCTCTAGTGGTTAATATTTATATCAGGTAGGGTCTGCGTTCCTACCAACCAAAGCTGGATCAGTTCATTCTACATTCTATACTGCTCTGTCTTCTCTGGGAATATATCTTGTTTTTCCCTTGTATCCTATAAGCAACATAACTTGGAAACTTACTCTTGGTAGTTGGCCACTGTTTATCCCTTGTACTCATGACTATCTCTCTTAACTTCTTGGGGTATTGACACAGTTATTAGAAATGAGGGAACTATGGTTTTCTATGATTCTACTTCATTCCCTATCTCTAAAGAATTCCCAGTAACTCCTTACTTATATCATCTATTAACATTTCCCCAAGACTCTTATAGTTAAAAATCATTCATTCCAGAACAGTTATGCAAATATATGATATTAAACTTAATGACCTATTGTGACTCATTCAGACCAGCACTATGGCTAGCATAGAGAAAGCACGGAGAATACATAGTACATATGCCTCCCCTGGTCATGTCCAGAATTATGCAGCAAACTGATCACAAGTCTTTGCAAAGTGAGTCATGGTCTTGAGGGTCTTGCCACACAGAGCTAATCATGCTATTCTCAGGCCTACTTCCCTGAAGAAGTTACTTGGCTCTCCCAAATCCAGTCCAATTTTTCTTGCAAGTGTGATAAACATGAGGTGTGTTGTAGAGAGGGTTGGGGGCATTACACTAAATGTATAGGATGTCGGAAGAGTGAACATACGTGGAGTCTTCATGTCTTCCTCTACAAGTATATGGGAGCACACTAGGGGCAAAGACAGGCTAGTGGTAATAAATCAATTGCCACTGTCAGTTCACTGCTTAATGTTCTTGAGAATACATAAGATTTATCACCAAGGACTTGTAGAATAATAGTAGTGTATGAAAACAGAGTCCACCAGGGAGATGTACGACATCATTTGGATTTAGCGCTGCCATCTGCTTAATAGTGCTGAGAAAGACTACAGCTGTACTTATGATCAGCCACTCATAGCAGTGACAGATGCTACGCTGGGTGAGCATATAGAGAAGAGGTTCTTTACCACATTGTAGCCTGTGTGACTGGCTGTCTGAGCAGGGCCTGTGTTGGTGTTTGGACCCCCCGCTTTAAACCTTCAATGTACAGTTTTAAAGATCTGCTAAGCAGATCTCTCCATGTCTTTTCTCTGGCTCAGACAGTCTTAAAATGTATTTCTATTGGCTTGTTTAAAAAAAAAAAAAAAAAAAAAAAAAAAAAAAAAAAAAAAAAAAAAAAAAAAAAAAAAAAAAAAAAAAAAAAAAAAAAAAAAAAAACCTCTTGTAAAAGAATTTTATTACTAAGTTTTACATACATGGGATCTTTTAAAGCAAAATTAATGCTTACCTGGTAAAAAGGGGGAGGCATAAGTAATGTTGCAGGGTTTTGTTTGTTTGTTTTAAAGAAAGAAATAGTATAGACTTAGATTTATGTACCAGTGAGGAGAAGGGAGGGAGGGGTGGAGACTGAGGAGAAGAACAGCATGCATTCCCAGCACAGGCGGGTGCGCCTCTCAAGAGTCACCCAAGCAGTCACTTTATAACTGAAGGAAAATGATAGAATTTTTGAAGTAAGTTTTAGCTCTTCCAATTGAACATTAGGGTTTAGTAAAGAAAATAGTGCCTGAAAATTCATGAAAGCTATATTTAAATTCTAAATCCTTTACTTCTTTATCTGTATGTATTTGGGTGTGTGTCTCAATGAGCTAGGACATGTAATGTGCATGGCAGTGTCCAGTGAATGACTATAGCCACATGCAGTAGACATCACACACTGTTAGCAGCCTTTTACACCATTTCATAGAAGGGGAAGTGAAGGGGAATTTGGATTGTTAGGAGCCTTTTTTTTAATACCTGGAACCTTGAAATGTCTTTCCTCTTGACACAATACCAAGAAATAAGCAGAATGGATGGATTATGAATGCTTTCTCAGACACCTCTCTCCTAAAAAACAAACAAAAACAAAAAAACAGTTGAAAATTCTCTTCAGTTAGGTTGTTACACAGTACTCAACTCTGTCAGTAGGCCTATGGTCAGCTCAATGAGTTATTTAAAAAAAAAAAAAAGTGTCTGAAGCAAGTGATAATGATGTGGATTGTATCTTCTCTCTTACAATGTCTTATAAAGGGATATTCCTTTCAAGAAAGAAAGTTGTATTTGTTGATGTTCCTGAACTTAACTGTGCTGTAGGGAGTGGTGGACAGTTAAGAGCTGGGGGGAAGGAGGGGACCTGTGAGTGTGTCCAGGAAAAGAGATTAGATGAAGGAGTTGGTTTCCTGCTTGCCCTATTAAGATAGATTGTGATATAATTACTTTCACTGGGTAATACAATCTGGGGTAAAGTTTCTTGGAGACATGTTGATTTTGAAATAAGAGCACACCATCTATATTAAATAGTTAATTTGGAATATTTTATATCTTAATAGCTCACCACAGAGCTGGTAGCTGTTGGTCTATCCCAGGTATTGTCACAAATTACAAATATGTTGTCATGATTGAGTCTAGTGGTTTTGGTTTTATCTGTGATGTTAACAGAATCTGTTCCCAGCACTATAGAAGGTCAGGTAGGATGCTCAGGGAGTGGAAGCGTTTGCTCAGGAATCTAACCCAGCCAGCTTTGGAGCAGCTATTTTGGCTTCTTCCCTAATCTCAATAGCTTCATCTACAAAATGGGGATAAATAGCTCCCTCACCTACTTCGTATAGGTATGGGGGTGAGGAGAGAATTCATTATCCGTCTGTATAGTGTGAGAGCCAGTGGGATGGTGCCCTGGGTGACAGACACCTCTGGCTGGCCTAACTTCTGGCATGTGGGAGTGTTTGCCTGTGCTTATTACCGGCAAGGAGCTCAGGTTACCTCCCTGATTGTCCCTCATATAGCTGCTCTGCATGACTTGCTAAATGATGGACATTTAAAAGCAATAATGCTCTCCACTTTATGCCACTTGTTTCCTGTTCTGATGTTTTTATTTGATGTTCTGTAGAAAACCAGGAACTAATGGACGCACAGAACCGTAGGAATTAATCACCAAAACTTCCCTGTCTTCCTTAATCGGTCACTTAGAAACACTGCTGTACCTCAGGGACACGAAGTCATGTTGATTGTGAACTTAAGAAGATAGCGTCACTTGGTCCAATTGCAGTCTTTTTAAAATGATGAGTAAAAAGTATTGGATGCTCTTAGGTATTGCTAAGTTCAGGTGCATACGTTATTATTTACACATATATTTTATACCCTAATTTTTACATGTTGAAAAAAAAAAAACCTATGTATATAAGCTTAGCCAAAGTATAGTAGAGATAAAAGTGTCTCCGGTAAGTCTGATTCAATATTTTATTGATTAAAAATAGCAGTGTTTACCTGTGTTGGCTAGTTTTTCTGCCTGGATTTGAATCACTGACCTGCTATTACCTCAGTGTGACTACTAAGCTATGTAACCTGTGCTGAATGATTAAAATAGTGGCTGCCTATTGGAACAGTCATGAGCTCCAGTGTGGAAGCAGAGTAGCTTCAGGAAGAATTGTTTGGAGACTTATTTACATATTCAAATTAAGGCTAATTTGACTGGAGGTTTCTTGAACTGGATAACACCTAAGTCTCTGTCTGCTGTTACAGTTTTCTTTATTGGGAACAGGAAAAATGTCATTGAAAGTGTAAACACTGGTGTGTTCAGTCTGGGTCTTGGAGCAGGTCAGCAGCTGTAGTCTTGTCTTTTAACCCTATAGCTTTCCACAAGCAGCCATGATTCGAGGATCCTTCCTGCCGACTAGTAAGCACTATATAAATGGAATTGGGCACATATTGAAAAAACTTTTCACAATGTCTAGTAGGTAGTTGCCAGGTAAATTTTTTTTATATTTTATATCCCCAAGAAATAAATTACTGGCATTTCTGTGGCATCATTCACTCATTTGTTCACCAAATATCTACAGAGTACTGACTGAGCTCTAAAATTTGACCTGGGTGCTGAAGAGGATTTGATGAACAAAATGTTGACAATTACAGATGAATCGGGCAGGTTCAGCTTTGCTGAGAACCTTGATTTAAGACTTGAAAGTACTTCCAGAGCTTGGCTGAATGAAAGCATCTGACAACAGCAGTCTGTAAAAGATTAGGAATGGTAATGTTTCCCACATTCTGCCATCCTAAAGGATATAGCTTTCTTCTACTTGAACTCACAATTCTAAAATCTTTTGAAAAGAAAGCATTACATTTCTCTTTGAGATACTTTTAAGCAATTTGTTATAAGACCTCTTATACTTAAAATACTTAAAGAGTATTTTACAGTAATTTCCTATTCAAACTTAATATTAATAAAACTGAAATCACTTATACATTTAAACTTTTTAAGGTAGGGTATAGAGGCAGGCAGATCTCTGTGAGTTTTAGGCCTGCCAAGTCTACACAGAAAGTTCCAGGCCATCTATGACTACATAGTGAGACCTTCTCTCAAAACAAACTAAATGAAGCTGAAGAAAAGCTAAGGGGCTAGAGAGTGGCTTCAGTGACTGCACTTGAGGAGGAATGAGTTCAGTTACCAGCACCCATGGCAGGTAGCTCACAACTGCTTATCCATTTTCAAGGGATCCAATGTTCAAGTGCATGTAAACACACACACACACCAATAAAATTTTAAATTAACTATAGAATTATAGGGGAGTATTGTTTGGACATAGCAACATCTTCTATGGCAACAACTATGTTCCTATAGTAGTAGCTGTCAAAGGTGTTCAGGCCTTGGTCTCCCCTACACTGGTAAATGTGTTACCTTACTACATTGCAGGCTGGACTTTGTATTTATGCTAATGTAAAGATTTGAATTGAGCAAATTACTCTCAATATCTTGTTGGTTTATTATAAGCCAGAGAGTGTGTAGCTGTTGACAGGAGGGAAGAACTGAATGGCCTGAGGATGAAGACGGGGGCAGGGGTTATGGAGTCTTCCCTGGAGTCTCCAAGAAGGAATGTGGCCTTTGCCCCTTGATTTTTAACTCTAGTTGGATAGAACTGTGTCAGAGAAGTAATTCATGTGAGCTGCTCTGTTCATAGTCATCTCCTGTAGCAACACCCAGACCAAGGAGTGCCCTTTGCAGCTGTGGCTGCTTCTAAGTTATTTCCCACAAAACATTCAACAGCCAATAAGAATTTGTGAGACACGGAAATATAATAATATGAATATTGCTAGTTGTCAGAAATTGACACAACTGTTCAATAAGTAAAGATATTAAAAGAAAATAGCAAATCAGCATAAAAAGATACTGAGTGACTCTATCAAACTCTTAACCTAATTAATATTGATAGCATATTGCATTCACACAAACCCAAAATACTCATCATTCCCAAGCTTAGATAGAACTTTTATCAACACATAATATTTTATGCAATGACATAAGATTCATCAAATGTCTGTTCATAACAATGAATGAAAAAAATAAAAAGGAAAAACATGACTACTCCTAGGTATGGTGGAGGAGGAAGTTTATTATAGATAAAAGGGAGAGTGAAGTGGGGTTATGGGATGTTGTAAATATTTGTCCTGCCTACTAGTTTAATAAAAAGCTGATTGGCCAGAAGGCAGACAGGAAGTGTGGGCAGGGCTACTAGACTAAGAAAACTCTGAGTACAGGAAGAACAGAGATAGACACCACAGGGATGTGACAGAGGCATGATGAGGAGACGGCAGCAGACAGAGGAAAGAAGCTGAAATACTGCTCTGAGAAAAGGTGCTGAGCCACATGGCTGAACAAGATGGGTTGAGTTCAGACGAAGGAGTGAGCAAGTTATATGCCTGGGCCATAGGACAATCAGCATAAAATAATATAAACCTGTGTGTGATTATTTGAGGCTAAGTGGGGCTGAGAGTGGGACCAAACCTGGAGGCTAGACAGGAAAGGCCAGTCAAAAACTTTTTATAGCAGGAGAGTGTCACCTGAGGCAGGGCCATCGGGAGAGTCCAGAGGGAATATGACCCTGATCTGGGCCTTATGAGAAGGGGAAGGGCGAAGGGAGAGCGGAAAATAGATGAAATAGACCAAGTAACCAAAGTCGCTGGATTCTATAGGGAAGTGCAGCCCAGCACCTGGGCTTGAGAATTTTGGGGTAGAGCATGGGGGATATGCCAACCAAGAGGGCCTTGTAACTGGTTAAGAGCTGGAAAGGCCTGTGGCCAAAGTTCACTTTGAAATGTTAAATAGGCACCTGAGCCTTTTGCTCCATGTGTGAGACCTAACAGACAATAATGTGGAAGAGGGACACATATAAGAATCCAAAACAGACTTTTTTTTGGGGGGGGGGGCGTAGTCTATTTAGTGTTCTATAAACTTCTTGTATCTTTATAGCCAATTCCTTCTTTAGGTTGGGAAAGTTTTCTTCTATGATTTTGCTGAATATATCTTCTATGCCTTTGAGCTGGTATTCTTCTCCTTCAATTACAATTATTCTCAGGTTTGGTCTTTTCATGAGGTCCCAGATTTCCTGGATGTTTTGTGTTACGGCTTTTTTGATTTTAATGTTTTCTTTAACTGACGTATCTATTTACACTATTGAATCTTCCACTCCAGAGATAATCTCTTCCATCTCTTGCATTCTGTAGGCTATGCTTGTATCTGTGGTTATGGTTCATTTCTTCAGGTTTTCTATTTCCAGCTTTGTCTCAGTTTGTACCTTCTTTATTGCTTCTATTTCAATTTTTAATTCATAGAATGTCTCTTTCACCTTTATTTTCACTTTATTTTTTTTTTCAGGGATTTGTTAATCTTTTCCAGTTTTTCGTTTTCTTCTATATCTTTAAGGGAGTTTTTTATATCCTCTTTTAAAGCTTTAATTATCTTCATGAAGTTGTTTTTAAAGTTGCTGTTACTTGTGTTCTTGCACTGGCATCTGCCCATTGTTTCCTCAGTTCACTCTTAGCTCTTGGTCGGCTTTTAGTCAGTTGTGGGCCCAGAGGCTGTATGTCTCCCATAATTGCAGGGGCTGTTCTTAGTTGATTGTAGGCCAAGGAGCTGTGGGTCTCCAGTTGTCACAGGGGTTGTTTTTAGACATCTCTTAGTTGGATCTTAGTCAGCTATGGACCAGGAGGCTTTGAGAACTCCATTTGTCAGAGGGTGATGTTGCAGATTGCAGTTTGGGTGGGGTTTGGCCCATGGGATGTCCCTGTAGCTGTGTTTTTCTGGGGATGGGCTTGTGGGGGCTCTCCCAGCTTTCTTTGGTTTACGGCGTTGATGGATGTGGTTGAGGTTCCAGGGGCTATGTCGATTGGCATGGGCAGTATGTGGAGCCTCAAGGGATGGGAGCAGACTGTGTTCCTGTGTGTGGGCTGGCACCTTGGAGCCCATTCCCTTCAGAGGAACACCTAACCCAGTCTTGATATTGGGATGAGGAAATTGGAATTGCCTGGAGTGGATGTGTGGATGCACTATGCTGAACTGACCCACCTTGGGACTTCTTGCCCTTTTGGGAAGAGGATGGGGAGGATGGAGATTGAAGGCAGACAAGGAGGGATTGGGAGAAGGGAAGGGAGGGGGAGCAGGGGCATGCATGGATAAAAAGGACTTTATTTGATAAAGAAAAAAAAATCCAAAACAACCGATGATACTAGACATAAGAAAATGTCAATAGCAAAGACTGACAATGTATCAAAGAAATATCCTGAGTCAACTGAAGTAGCTTCCAGTGCCCAGAGCTAAGGATTTGGAGCAGGACAACATAAAATTTGACTGTTAATGTCAAACATATTAAATGACACAACCCTATACACCATAATCCCAAGTGTTGATACCTGTTTGGGTCAAAATCCTCCAGGTCACACTACTGAAAAAGTTTAAAGTTTGGGATAATGAGATTCTAAAAGATGTCATCCAAAAACCACAATTCCCAATGAAAATGTCTGGAAATACCCACTTATTTGGGTGAGAAATTAGTATAATTTCATTGTTGCAGGATAGGTCACAAACCTGCTTTCCCAAGAATTCAACCATGTTTAATGTTCCTCTGATCTCCAGATTGTCTAGAGTAAGAAATGAACTAGCCATGGTTAGAGATGTGAGGTCTGATGTTTATCTCTTAGAAACTGGACTTCACTTATTTTTTTTTTTTTCAAATTTGCACTCTGGCTAATATTTAAGTAACACTTTTATGACTTCTCCAGTATTTAGGGTTGTGAGGGTTACCAAGTATAACTATGTTGGATTCAAAGATTGTATAACTGATTCTCTTGTCTGTATCAGTCACTAGAAAAACCAAGATACTTGGTCAGCATTAACTTGCAGTTGATGAACCTGCAGACAAAAATGGATTTTTGTTGAATCCCCAAATCATAATGAAAAATTTGCGATTTGTTTATAGGGCTTTTTGATGATTTTCAAGATTAATTCCAGGAATGTTTATACCTATTAGTCCCAGTACATTTAGTGGCAAACTCAGCTGTTTGGAATAGCTGCATGGTTAGCATTTCCGGCATCTTTAACTGCCTCAAGAGTCCTATGGCCACCCATGTGCTGTCAGTAGTCAGCCTAATGAGCCCAGCATTCTCTGGCCATGCATACATTGCTAGTGCTCAGGCAAATACCTAGACAGCCCAGAGTTATATATTCTGTACACATGCACAGTCTATGCACAGGCACTAAATCCCCTTATTAAAGGCAAGCCTCTACCTTCTCTTTCTTGCCACAGGGTAACATTTCTTTCCCCCTCTTTTTCTCTCTCTCCCCACAAGGCTGCTCTGTACCTGCTTTTTCTCTCCTTCCCTCAATAAAACTTTCCAAGTGAACAATGTCTGCATGGTATCTCTGTCACTGACTTGCCATGACTGCAGTGTACCATTAAAAAAAAAAAAAAAAAAAAAAAAAAAAAAAAAAAAAAAAAAAAAAAAAAAAAAAAAAAAAAAAAAGAACAACCATAACATTAAGTGAAATGATTCAAACCCAGCAAGACAAAAAACACGTGTTCTTTTCTCATGTGCAGACCCAGGAACTTTTGATGAATTAAGACTTTTTGCCTGGAGATCCTAGCCCAGTTTCTGACTGATTAACAGAGAACAGTGAAACATACAGCAGCATCACAAATATGGTCTTTGCCATATTTGGGGTTTGTGCATGTGCATACAGAACAGACAGCTACATACCACATACAGTGTAGGAACATGGCACAGTCTCAGAATACTAATAATTTGGAATACTCATGTGGTACCTACAGTAAGAACACTGAAGGAAAATGCCACTGGGTGGCTTGTCTATCAGTCCCATCAGTCTTTGCGAAAATTCCTCTCTGAATCATTCATTCAGTCCTTCAGGAAGTAGGGGAGTCAAGATGGCTTTCTGGCCTGTTCTCTGAGGCCACTGAACTAAACCTGACCACCACATTAGAACAAGCTATTGAAAGAAAAAAACAGCCCCAACTGACTAAAGACACTGGTCACTTAAGATCATACATGTAAAACTAATTCACCAAAATATCAAATCAAATGTTGTAGCATATGAAAGCAAAAGTTTACTTATATAAATAAATTGCCTCATTACTAAAAGGGATCAATAAAATAAGACTCCTGTACTTTACCACAGTAAATGACCACATGATCATTTCCATAGATGGTAGAATCTACTTGATAGAACTTGATGTACATAGAAAATGACAAGTAAAATATCAGGACAAATGGGAAATAAAAGCTAATTTCTGTTAACTTGATAAAATTTATTTCCAAGAAAAACATTATGTGGTTTTTTTTTTTTTTTTAAACCAGCCAAATGAAATATCTCCTCCTTTTCTGCTAAATGGAGTGTCCTGCTTTCCCAGAGTGTCTGGGGCAGGAGGAGAAAGTAGAGATGCAGACTTGAAGGGACCACATTAGAAAGGACGGCATATTATCAACACCATTATATGCTGAAGACAGATTTGCTAGAGCTGAAGCATAATTTGGTTACATAGTATGAAGTGTACAAATCACATATATCCGTGTATCGGCAGTCAGTATCTTAGCACTTCAAATAAACCACATTAGCAGCATCAGACATTACATCCTTAGGCGGGGTGGTGGTGTCTACTGCCTGTAATCCAACCACTTGGAAGGTAAAGGCAGGTGGGTCTCTGTGAGTTCAAAGTCAGTCTGATCTGGGGGCTACATAAAAAAACTCTGTCTTGAAAAACCAAAAGAAATAAACAGAAGTCTCAATACTTAGGAAAAATTTTTAAACAAGATTTTTTATTTTAATTTATATATGTGTGTGTGTATATATATATAGGTGTTTTGCCTACAAGTATGTCTTTGTATCATGTGCATGCCTGGTGCTCACAGAGGTCAGGGTGGGTGTTGGATCTTCTGGAACTAGAGTCTAGGTGGTTGTAAGCCACCATATGAGTTCTGGGAATTGAACCTGGGAACTCAGAAAGAGCTACCATTGTTCTTAACCACTAACATATTTTTCCAGCCTTAATCTTTGAGCTCTCTTTTTTAATATTTTTAAATTTTCATTGCATTTATTCAATGTAGATGGTCTGGCTACTTAAGGACATTTTTATACAGGTGCAGGTCATACATGAAGCATTTTTTTTAATATGACATGAAATTCACTAAGTTAAAATTGTAATTATTTTAGTATGTGTCCGATTTGTGAAGTCACTCTAGCATCTTTCTGTTTCTTCAGTTAGCTTGTCTGTACATATTTTTCTTGTTCCCTGCTGAGCCTCTGCCCTGGACAGCCTTGGTTTACCTTTATGTGCGCAGCTTCCCCTCTTCTGGATGTCTCACGCTTAGTGTACCCTGCCCTCTTTGTGATCTTTCGTATCACAAACTTTGATGGCATGTTGCATTTTTAGACTAATTCATAAGTAACATGTTAGTTTCTGGCACGACATCAGCCTGCCTTTGCTGCCAAAGCAGGTGCACCATCACCTGTCCCCAGGTCTCTTTCCATCCTTGACTGTGTGGCATGTGCATCCCTAAAAGTGCCCTCCAGGCACAGCTCACTCTTGCCTCCTGCTCCTCTCCCACCCCTCTTCCCTCTCCCTCCCCCTGCCCGTCTGGCTGTCTGCCTGCCTCTCTGGGGTCGGTCCCCACTCTGTCATGGCCTTTCTCTGTCACTTTCTTCTTTTCTCGCTCCCAAAACACTTACTGCACTACCTGTTGCACATGGCATTTTTGTTTAGTGACATCCCTTGGCAGTTACCCACTTTGCCTTTTTTTTTTTTTTTTTTTATCTTTACATAACATGTGTCACTTTTATTTTATTGCTGAGTAAGACTGCATAATATAGTTCTGTCTTTGGCTTATTAGTTTGGTAGTGGTGGTTACTGGGCTGTGCCCATGATAAGCTGTTATTGGATAATACTGCCTTGAGCATTTTTGTTGGAGTCTGTGTGGACTTGTTTGTGGTTCACTGGGACTTTGAAAGTACCACGTTAAACCATTTGTGATTAACCTTTGAAGAAACTTTCCATCTGTTGCCAGATACAGTGGTGCATGCCTGTAGGCCCAGCATATGGGCACGAAAGTCAGGCTGACCCACCCTGAACAGAGAATTTGAGATGTTTGTGTCCTGTGGGAAGAAAGGGAAGGCAGAAGCACCTAGTTGTTTTCAAAGTGGGAATGCTCTTTCGAATTTTCACTTGGAGTCTATGAAGCTTCTGAGGAACAAGTTTGGTAAAACTGCTCAATTCTTCTGTACTGACAAACATTAACACTAATATGTGGACTATGATGATAGCTCCTAAATAGTGATAACTTATGATTTTGGATTTTAAGAGAAGATATTGTTAGATGTCAATTCCCTATTTTTACCCATTTCTATTTGTAAAAATCATTTCATCAAAACAGCAGGCTACTTTTTGGTTTTTTTTCCAATAAAACAGAAGAATTGCCAGGAAAAACGCATTCAAGATTGGCACGAGAGCCATTGAAACACTAAATAAGTGATAAAATGTTAATAGAGCATTTCTAGTAGTGTGCAACAGCCACAGACCTCAGGGCCAAGGGTGCACCTCACCACCCCACTACAGATTGGATTGGCTAAATAAGGCAGTTTGATACACATTCAACTGTGATCTCCATTATGCCGTGGAGCGCACATGGAAGCCTCCCTCAGCTCTGATGTCTCTCCAAAAATGATTTTTCATTCTTGTCGACCTCATTTTAACAACCTGCCAACCTCCTGATTCTCCTGAATGACTCCTGCATCCCTCTCCCTGCTGACTCCTGAGGCCAGTGTCCCATGCTTCTCTGCCTTCCATCTTTCTGTTGCTTCTGTCTGGAAAATCCTGTTGTGGGGTTTGAGTGGTTTGTGAAGAAAAGTATGTTGTGGATCCTGGCTCTGCCATTGGCTGTGTGAGCATCTACACATTGTCCTTCTGAAGCTGTTTTTTTAACTTCTGGGATGATGAAATAGTACTTCCCTTTCTGGAAGTGCAGTGCATTTTCACAGTGGCTGTTAGGTGCAGCCAGTATAAGACATTGTCCATGGTTGTTACTGTCATTAGGCTTGTGTCACCACACGTGAGCCCTTTGCTCTTAGCCTGAATGTTGGCAGATAGATCCTATGACATCAGCATGTTTCCAGGGAGAATATACTGTTAGAATACTGTTAACAGCGTCTTTAAGTAACTGTTCTGTTTCACTTAGACTTTACAACACTCTCAAGAAAGATGAGTTTTCCAAATAACGTTTGTAATGAGAAAATAGAAATAACTTTGTCTGAAATTACAGAAAGAAAGCTGAAGCCTAGATTCTTGCCTGTTTGCCTCCAAAACCTGCTTCATGGTAGTAGTTCCCTTGATTTTATCTTCTGAAGTTGGCACAGGAACATGGAAAGCCCTGGTTTAAGATGAAGACCTGATGTGTAAGAGAGTACACATGGCGTTGCCTAGCATCACAATGGTTCTGCCTGTGTGAGTTGTGTGAAACTCATTAGGGAACATTGCTAGGCTTCTGTGGGGGGGGCGGTGTCGGTCAACTGGTGGGGCCTGCGTTGGGGTTCTTACCAACAAAGGATTGCTTTCCTTTTATATGCCCCCCAACCAGGAATCTAGTTAAAATTATTTTTTCCCTACTTTTATGGTACCATCTACATCCTTTAGGAAGTACCTTTTCTTTTCCAGTAGGATGTATGGCCTGCTCTCTGGATCAGGACAGAAGTACACACACATTCAGATCTTTTGAGTTTTGTTACGGGGAATCAGCCCAATCGGATGTTTATTGTTCTTGAAGCAGAATGGAAGCAGTTGCAGGGTAGCCTGGAGTCCATGGTGCCTGTGCTCTGTCACCTTTGGCTCCACGGTACATACATCCTGGTGCTGATTACAGCTCCATCCCTCTTAGTAAGAGGTCAGCTTTCTGTTAGGACACTTCCCGAAAGCTTCCCCTGACTCTTCTCATCTCAGTGGCTACGTCTAGAAAAGGAGCCAAGAAGCAGAGGTTTGGATTGGTGCATTGCCCCGCCCATCTCTAGTCCAGCTGTGTCTGAAGTCTGCTGAGTGGGAAGACGAGAGAGAGAGAGAGAGAGAGAGAGAGAGAGAGAGAGAGAGAGAGAGAGAGAGAGGAGAGAGAGACTGAGACTAGAGAGATTGTGGTTAAAGAGCACTGGCCACCCTCGCAGACAGTTGACACAAGGCAGCTCACAACCATCTTTATCTACAGTTACAGGAAATCTGATGCCCTCTTCTAGCCTCTGAAGGTACTAGACACGTACATACATGCAAGCAGAATATTCGTGCTAGTATAGTAAAAATAAACCTTTCAATAAAAAGGAGAAACATATGTTGTGCAAGCATGCTATCCTATTTCTCCCTTAGCACATAAATGAGGTTCTTTTTAATGTATTATTCTTTTCTTTTAATAAAATAGAGTATACTTACAGCAAAGAAATTTATTTCTATCTGAAAGAGAAAAAATTGAGTGCTTGTTTTCCTGGGTATGTGACCCAAAGGGGGCTGTTTCTCTGGCCTTTTCTGTTAAATTTGATCATGAGATTTTTAATTCTAGTAATCCCCTTTGTCACCTGGAGTGACATGCCTTCTTTTTACAGCACTCAGGCCTATCACAGATTAGACTGTCATGATTGATGCTTAAATTGCATGGTAGTGAAAAGCAAGCCAGAGTAACTGGGCTTCTTCTAACTCTGCGGCAGCCTTGTCATGAGTCCTCACAGAGATCACTTTGTCTCTCCAAAGTGCCTTTCTCATTCCATGTCAGATTGTCTTCAGTTAGCACGTTCTCTCCCTTCGGCTTTTTTCTTACTTAGTGCAGACCTCTCTTCTTCCTGGAAACCTTTCTGTGTTCCCTAAACTGCTTGGGCAATACCCTCCTCCCAGGTTCTACACAACTGTAGCACTACACTAGGCATACTCACTCACTTATATGATTTTCATGAAGAGCTAAACATGTTTTCTTGCAAAGACCAAATTGTTTTTGCTGCTGCATTCCCATCATCATTGGCACATAGTAGGTGCTATGAATCAGTTAAATGAGCTTAGAATGAAGAAGCCACTAGACAGTCATTAAGTTCATCTCCCACAGCATAGTGTAGGGGCTGTGTGTATCTTAAATGGTAGACAAGTGTTGCTTTCAAACTAGATTTATGAAATGGAATAGCCAAATCACTGGGGAAGATAATTGTGTATAGATATCCTAGCACAGTACATCATTTATAACAAGGTGCCTCCATGACTACTGTCCTCCGGACTATTGGCTTGCTGTATCCCACATGTATTTGTTATGGTCCTGTTACTGTCATAAAATACCCTGACAAAAACAACTTACAGGTTAATTTCTCTCATGGTTTGAAGGGAAAGCATAGTGGCAGCTGATCACATGACATCCACAGTCAGGAAGTGGAAAGTGATGGATGCTGGTACTTAATTTGCCATTTTAAAAATTAATTCTTGATCAGCCCATGGAATGGCACTGCCCACATTTAGGCTCAGACTTTCCAAGTCATCTAGCCTAGTTTAGGGGACCTCCCCCAGCTATGCCCAAAGCATTGCCTCTTGAGTGACTGTGGATCCACTCAGACCGCTGTGGTTTTAGTAGGTCCTCCATTAAGATAGGAGGCTCTCTGTGGGGTGCAGGCATCTTCATCTTCAGTGATGCTCTCCTGGGGGGGTGGTGTCTCCCTCTGTGTAAACTGGTACTTTCTCTGTAGTAAATAGAAAAGAGGGGAGGGATTCAGAGCCTCTCTGGGAGATGAAGTTTAAACATAGAATAAAAATTCTCTGGCAGATGTGTTGGAGTGTGTTACTGTGACAAGTAATCCAAGTTTAATATCTGAGTCTTTGAAAAAAATTTTATCTAATAGCTGATTAAGGTGTTGTAACCTGAATGCAAGTAGGTAGGCATCATGATACCCCCAAGATCAGTTTCTTCTCTCTGATTTGACAAAGTACTAGCCAGCGTGTTCATACCATTTGTAGTGGAGGTAACACTTAGAAGTATTTCACAGTAGAAAGGAGCTTTAGGAGCCAAATGGTATCTTTGATTGGCATTTAAACATTTTTATTAGACAAAGTGATTATTAAATCTGAGATGAGGCTTTACAAACTTAATTATAACACTAGGGGTAAGAACAACAGTCAGTATTTATTTTCTGCTAAATGGCAGTCCAGTGAAAGTGCTTTTCATGTGTGAACCCTAATTACCCCACATTCGTCATCAGCCTGTCATCTAATCCACAGCTGCACTCATGACTTAGGAAGCACTACCAGCCACTTTCTTCATTTATGCATCCTTCCTTTCTGGGTTTGGTTGGCCATCTTTTATGTCTGAGACAGTTCTAGAAGTTGAATCTCCAAAGGCTGAATTATGTACTCAAAATGCTGCTGTTCCTCCTAATGGAGAGAACAGCGCCCATTCCCATAGAGCCTGTAAGCTGAACCCTGGCATCATAGTTGTTAGTGGTGCTGGGGCTCCCTAAGGTTGCTTCTGTTCATCAGTGCTTCACACATCATCACACCTAGTCCTCCAACAGTCGTGAGAAAGGTAGGTGTGAGCTGCACAGGCATTAGTCTGAGGCGTGGGGACAGTGATGGACACCCTCACACATCATCACACCTAGTCCTCAACAGTCATGTGAAAGGTAGGTGTGAGCTGCACAGGCATTAGTCTGAGGCGTGGGGACAGTGATGGACACCCTCACACATCATCACACCTAGTCCTCAACAGTCATGTGAAAGGTAGGTGTGAGCTGCACAGGCATTAGTCTGAGGCGTGGGAACAGTGATGGACACCCTCACACATCATCACACCTAGTCTTCCAACAGTCGTGAGAAAGGTAGGTGTGAGCTGCACAGGCATTGGTCTGAGACGTGGGGGACAGTGATGGACACCCTAGATTTCGAGCTTTCCAGGAAGCTGTAGGAGCCTGTGCTCTACTCCAGTATTTTCCACTTGTCAGCTAGGTCCATGGTGACTTCATCAAAGCAAACCTACCCTCATGGCAACTCTAAGGAACAATTTGTAGAAAACTTCAATGAGATTGGGAAAGGCTAACAGTATCGTAGGGTCTATCTGCTGTGATGGGGTAGTCATGTGCAGAAACAGCTTTTGGGGTTTCATGTACCCATGTAAAAATTGATAGGATCTATGCAATGTGAGACCAATACCAGCATACTTAGTATCTTGAAGAGCTCAAAGGCTGAACCTGGGGTAGGCAAAGCCTCTGCAGAAGAACATTCTGTGGTCACTTGCAC
Source organism: Sigmodon hispidus (assembly GCA_004025045.1). Classification (NCBI taxonomy): domain Eukaryota; kingdom Metazoa; phylum Chordata; class Mammalia; order Rodentia; family Cricetidae; genus Sigmodon; species Sigmodon hispidus. The sequence continues at coordinate 59,336 of PVIH01004413.1, forward strand.
CCTGTTTGCCTGAGTTAGGAGTCCAGGCTGGACTCCTGGGCATTCTGGGTGTCAGCAAACATATTCTGTGGAAGTGTCTTGAAAACCAGATGTTGCCAGTTTTGTGAATATAAGGCCCTCAGCTTAAAGAAATTGAACAAGCTTTTCATTGTCAAGGATCTTTGTTCTCATCATGACATCACAATTTACCAGTTTTATTACTTGAAGAAGATTTCTTAGTCTATAAAATCTGAATATGGATGAATATGGAGAGAGAGTGTGTGAGAGAGAGAGAGAGAGAGTGCGCACACTACTTTCCTTATTCTTGAAAATTCTCTGATTAAAACAACATAGGGAAGGGAAAAGCTTATCTTAGCCCAGGGTTTCAGGGGATTCATTCTATCAAGGTAGGGAGACTTGGCAAAACAGCCTGTGTCATGGCAACTCTGAAGAGACAGGAACACCATCTCTCTGCCTTCTCTCTCCTCTTCTATTCTACCATCAGGCCTTCATCCCATAGATGGCATCATTCACATGCATGTGAGCCTTTCCCCACCTTGGCTCAGCCTCTGGAAATGCCCTTACAGACACTCCTGGAGGTGTGTCCTGGTCTCCCTCCTGACTTAAATCCAGTCAAGTGGGCAGTAGTTAACCATTTCAGTGTAAGTTTATGTGGAGATCTACATGCGTAGTGGTTCTCCTGTATCCAGTTCATCTTCAGTATTCTCTGTTATCTGCTATCTGTCATGCTCTGGAAATAGTAAACAGAGTAACCCAGAGGAAGATATTTTATACATTTTAAATTGTGTTCTAGTGCGTTGACTTCTCCCAGTCCTGTTTCATCCTACTCAGGAAATGAGATATCCCTTTGTCAGTGTATCCATACTGTATGCACAAGGTATTAATAAGTCTGTAGACTTCTTGATCACTAGAATTGCTTTGGGGGGTATACCACAGTGGCCTCTGCTGTACCTAAGGACAGCACCACATCATCAGAATTGTGCAGTTGGAAGCTCTCACAGGCCAGAGAATTCTGAGCAAAAAGTTCCTCCTTTAGTGAAGAGGTTGATACTTCCAGCTTAGGAACAAATATGACTAATGGAGCCAAAAAATCTACAATAAGAGTAAATATTACATCAGATTGTGAACAAGAGAAAAAGCTGGTGGTGTGCTTGGTGTTGTGCCCACACACTGCAGAAGTTATGCCACAGGAAGCCAGTAAGGGACAGGATTTAGAACTGTCACACTGTCTACCAAGCAATTATACCTTACTACAAACACCAAGTGCTTAAAGGGTCTCTCTGCTCAGTCTCTGCTCTCTTCTCCTGCTCTGTCTTGAGGCTGGTGTCTCTCTGTCTCCACCCTTTTCCTGAAAGAAATAACAGTCTTCACGGGGTCATGGGGCAGCAGGGTACAGGTCCACTCCCAAGGTATCACATGGTAGGCCTCAGTCTAGTTGTTAGTGATGTGTGTGTGTGTGTGTGTGTGTGTGTGTGTGTGTGTGTGTGTGCACAGGTGAATACAGGTGCTTGAGGAGGACAAAAGCGGGTGTTGGGTCCCCTGGAGTAGGAGGCACCCGCAATTGTGAGCCCCTGGTATGGGCTCTGTTGACTGAACCTGAGTCTTATGTCAGTAGAGCAGGTACTATTAACCACTAAGTCACCTCCTGACCCCTGTTCAGTTCCTAACATATTTAGAAATCCTCAGTATAAATGAGTCAATATGAAATCCTCAATAGTAAAGAGTCATACTGCTTTTCTGGAGTAATGATATAACATGTTAAGTAAATCTGCTCTTTCATAGTAATTCATTGAATATAAACTGACACTAATGCCATGTTAAAATTCAGAGTTTAATACCTCTCCATTTTATAAAATAAATGACTATTAAATTTTCAATAACCAGTTTTATATTCTTAAAAATGTTTTATTTGTTTTAAATTTCATGTGTAGGTATGTGCCTGTGTGAATATATGCACATGACTGCAGATAACCATGGAGACCAGAAGCCAATGGATCTCATAGAGTTGGAGCTCCAGGCAGTTGTACCATGCCCAGCATAGGAACCAAACCCAGGTCCACTGAGCCATCTCTCCAACCCACCAATATATATTAATTGCTATTTATCATGGAGAGAGAAAAGAATTATCTCCCTCTGTAATTTTAAATTATATTATCTAAGAAAAGAAAAAAAACAGACGAAATGTGTGATGGCTTTTAAGCTCCTTATTTCTGAAGCTTAGGAGTAATTTAGTAATAGGCTATTTTCCCAGTATGCCCAAGATCCCTATATCATCTCTATTACTTTTACCAAATTTTATGGCATAGCTTAAGGACAACATGATAAAATTATTTGACAAATTTTCTTTGTCAGAGCTCTGGTTAGCCCCACGATGGATGCTCTGAGAGATGCATCTGATATCTCAGCTACATTAACAATCAGTTCTGAAAGGTCTGTGATTTAGGAAACTGGACCTTCAATTTTAATGGCCTGGTAGGGATTCTGCACCTTTCTCTTGGAGACAGGAGGATTTCCTGATTAGACTAAAAATTTGTCTTGGCCTTTTAAATTGAAAAGTATTTAAATTGCTGGCATATCGCAGAGATGCTTTGGATCCACAGTTAGACTGCTGAAATAAAGAGAGCTTGTAGTAAAACAACCCGCAAGGCTCTCTTTCCTGTCCCCATGCATCTGTGTTATTTGGCCACTGTACTCTCGTCTGTTGTGTGTGCAAGAGCATCGACCGTAGAGACAATATACATACCCTAATTAGACAGGAACTCATTGCTAGAAATGCTATTCTGATGAGAACAGTTAGTGAATTGTAATCTTTTTGGTGGTAAGGAGAGTATGGTTTGTTACCACTGTCTCAATTGTTGGTAAAGCACCTACAACTTTGTCCACATGATTTACTGCAAATACCAGCACGATGAGAAAGGTGAACAGCATCCAAGTTATTATTACTGTGATAACATTTTTTCTTCATGTATATTGGGTGTCCTCAGGCCACACATTGAAAGCCATGGTTCTGGACCATATCAAAGATATGACAATATGCTGTCAGAGAAAGATGGATCTTCCCTGGATCCAGCATCACCAGGGTAGAGAAAGTTGTTTAAATTCTGTTAGACATGTGCATACTTCTCATGAAATGAATGTCCCTTCCACACTCAGCTGTTAGTGGGCAGAAGTGTCTACTTTCCTGCCTGTCACAGTGAGCGCTTTGAATGCAAGTGTGAATCCTCCAGGGAAGAGGAATAGCATGGCCCTGTTTCACTTGAACACATTTTGCAAAACACTGAAGACAGGCAGAAGTACATTCAGCGCCATCTCCTTTCCCACTCGAGTGGGTGCATGCTGCCTGTGGGAGTACAGGTGAGCAGGAGTCCAGGAAAGGCAAAGAGACAGCAGCATATCTGTGGGGAAGGAGGCTGGCTTGACTTCATTTACAGCTGCTTTCATCACTTGCTACAACTTGATTTTGTGGCTTTTTATTCAATGTCCTCCTGAGGAAATATCATTAAATATTATGAAAGAACTATTAGGTAAGGAATACTGATTGAAAGTAGATTGAAATTTTTTTTTTAGCTATTTACCCTGAAGGAATTTCAGATCTTCAGTTATCTATGATAATGGAAAAATAAGAATACTGCCAAAATTTCATTTGAAATATTACTTTTCATTTATTCTACTTTATCTATAGAAATTCCTCATGGTTAGTATAAGGATTAATGACTCCCTGGTAGAATAGAAACACTGAACAGGGAAGCTAGCCTAGATCAATTGCCTATGTCACATAATAAGAATTTACCACTATTAGTTTAAATAGTAATTTTATGAGAATATATACAGAAAGATTTTTTTTAAAGAGACAAGTCAAATGATTGGGACATCAGCCTTGCAAATTAAATTCAAAAGATGTAACGGTTAGTGGCCTGAGTGCAGGGGGGGGATTCAGCAGTGCCCCAGTCCGAAGTCGTCAGAAGCACAGAGAAAGAGCACAGTGCAGACTTGACTGAGATTTCTCTGATCTGAGGACTGATTCGAGACCCCACGGTCATGTCCACCTGCAGTTTTCTCTGAATCTGGAATGCTGGGATATGATGAACTCATGGGGAACAATATGAATGACAAAGTTTATGTCCTCTATCTCATTGTTCTGTTAATTAAACAGTGTATGGATTTTCAGAATTAGGACTTATATGATTTTACACTAAAAGAAATTTACTAAAAAGAAAAACACAAAACTGAATCTGCTTCACCCACCACCCATCCTTCCTTGAATTCTGCGCCATGAACTGTTGGAGGGAGGGAGGGAGGGAGAGAGAGGGAGAGGGAGAGAGAGAGAGAGAGAGAGAGAGAGAGAGAGAGAGAGAGGAGAAGCAGATGAAACCCCTGGGTGGGGCAGGGAATGGCAAAACCACTTTGAGGGAAGAGTACTATGGAGTATGACTGGCAATGGGAAGGGTTCCCACGTAGGCAGCCGTGGTTGAGGGAGCATTCTCTGGAAGCGAGGCTTGATCTCTGGCACCCAGCAATGCAAAGGAGCAGTGTTTGCTGCTGTGGCAGCACAAGGACTTGTAGTCCCATGCTCCAGGGCAACCAAGACACCCCCAAGCATATAAGCAACCTGGATATCCCACTACATACAATACCATGACCCTTTTCTTCACCCCCAAAAGAAAGTATTTTAAGTAAAGTGTGTGTGTGTGTGTGTGTTGCATTAACAGACAAGCTAGCTGAGAATCTGAAAAGCAAGAATTCATGCATTGCCAAAATTTTCAAAGCTTTTTTAAAACATCAGACTCAGCATACTAAAAATGGCACACCTTGAAAGAACAGTTCTTATAGAATGGATGATTTTGTAATTAATGTCCGCATAGATAAGAAGACATGACCCATAATGGCCAAACAAAGTCTGAAGTGAGATGGCACTGGTATGGGTAAAGAAAGCATTGGATAAAAGGTACAGAGGCCAAGAGGTACAGAGGAAGGATTCAGCTTCCCTCTTCAAAAGCAGCCCAGGAGGATTACCAGAGAAACCACAGTTAAGGGGAGAGTATAGTTGCCACTTGACAGTATTTAGAATTTCCTGGGAGATGGACCTCTTTGGGCATGCTTGTGGGAGATTATCTTGGTTATGTTAAGTGATATGGGAAAAGTCATCTTAACTGAGGATAGTGGATTCAAGATTATGAAATGTACAAACAAAACAGAGTATTATCTTACATTAATCCCTGTCTCTTGACTGTCCTGACCTTCCTGCTCTGATGGACTATACACCCTGAACTATAACAATGGACTGTACATCCTGAGCTATAAGTCATATAAATCCTTTCTCACTTAAATTGCCTTTGTCAGTATATTTTGTTATAGCAACACATGAAAAGAAACTAAGACAGGAACAAGAATTTCTAGAAAGAAGAAAGATTTCTAAAAACAAAGACAGTTTTCTGTTCACTTTGAAGAACATGATAGCTGCCAGAGAGGTAGGTGTGTAACAGGTCATGTGACTGGGATAGAGAGCAGCAGTGAAAAGTGTAAGCAAGAGATAGGCTGCTTTTCACTTTGCTATCCAAAGACTAAATTCCAGACTTTATAGTTTTGCCGATGTGAGGGATGCACCCAACTGAATTTGCAGCCTTTGTCTTCTCCTGGTCATTCTTGTACTGTCAGGCTAACCTCAGACAGCATCACTTTAGGGAAATAAAAAGGAGCTAATATCCACATAATAGGATTGTGAAGCAGTATCTGATATGTGGGAAGTCTGATATGTGACATAAAACATGATTATAAATTAAATATATAATTATGTATTAGCCATCAACGCCTTCTTTATAGTAGGTGAATTAGGCATTTTCCTTCGAGAGTCCAAGAAGAACTTTTTCGTCTGACCCCATTCTCCTCTTCCTCTTGTGTCCTCCATTGTTTCTCAGTTCTTCTCAGACAGCTGCATTGATCAATCTTCTCTCTTCCTTCCCACCTCACAAGACAAGGCTGTGTGGGGCGTCCATACACCAGGGCTGTCGACAGGCTTCACGAGTGTCTCAGGAGTGGGTGAGGCACCTTGTTTCTCTGTCTGCATTTTCAGCTCAGTGTCTTGCACAAAGAAAGATCTCGGTATATTCATTTAATAACCGATTCTGCTCAGGCTATTCCCAGACCTAATTTTACTTTGTCAAACTCCTTCTACATTTAAAAAGTAACAGGCTTTTAGCTTTTTCAGAACTGAAGGAGGAGGAGGTGCCTCTTGTCCAGCATTACCTACTAATAACATTGTGTCTCTTCAGATTGCCTGGTTATATATTTTTTCAACTATAATGTCATTCATTCATCCATTCATTTAGAGTATTAAGCTAAAATCCAGTGAGTACCTTCTGTGGTCTGGACATTGTTCTGAAGGAAACTGAGCCACATCACTGAATAAAACAAACAGACATCCCTTTTTTGTGAGCCTTATCACTTAACTGAGAAGAAATGCGGAAGAAGTTGTGCTGTGCAGCCGAATGGGGTGAAGGATCAGAGTTGCCATGGTGAATTAGATGGCAGCAGTCTTCAGCTCTGGCTGGAATGGTACCAGCAGACTTGATAAAGATATGGAGCCATATACAAGATTTTTGTTCTCAGCACACTCGATACATTTGTTCTGGTTAAGAGGTGGAGGACTTGGATGGGGCAGGTTGAGGGATGAGTTCAGAAGGCTGATGTGATATGGAGCTTTTTGAGTTCAAAGTGTCTGTTAAAAATTTAGATGTTAAAAGGCAGTTGGCACATGAATATAAATCTTAGAAGAAACACCTTAGAAGATTATGTAAATTTGAGAGGCTTGGAAGTTTAGATTTTATATAAAGAGACTATAAAATCACCAGGGGATTTGAGTAAATAAATAAGAAAAGAGGGCTGAAATCTGAACTCAAATGCTCCAACCCAAAAGGTCTAAGAGAAGAGGAAAGATTTCAGGCTTTAATGGTCAAGGTGATTGCAGAGGTAGAAAAAAGCCAAAGAAGCACTTTGCCCCCGACAGAGCCGAATGTTTGAGGGGACCAGAGCCTGGTGACAAGGGCTTGAAGGACTGTGCCTTGCTCTACAGGAAACTGCAAGAGAAAACCAGAGAAAGAGGCTTAAGTAACCGAAATATTTTGTGTTTCAATGACATGATGGATCCTCAGGCACTGAAGTGATTAATTAAGAGACAAGAGAAGACCTACCTGGGTGAAGGATTAACTACCTGGCCTCGGGGCTGGGGAACTGCTTGTACACAAGTGCCAGGTCGTAGTTGTGCATATGTATTGGAGGACTGAGGGCTAGACTCTGCTTGCTCTGGTGCCCAGCTTAGGGATGAACACTTAGAGAGCTGGTTCTCAACCTGTGGGTCACAACCCCATGGTCAGATATCAGATATTTATATTACAATCCATAGCAGTAGCAAAATTACAGCTATGACATAGCAATGAAATAATCTTATGGTTGGGGTCACCACAACATGAAGAACTGTAGTAAAGCGTCACAGCATTAGGGACATTGAGAATCAGAATTTTAACAGGTTTTAAGAATGACTCAACTCATTCTCGTAAACTGAAGAGGAGGAGGGAGTAATGAAGTGGAGCTTCTGTGACCTAGACCATCCCCTTACTGATAGTGTCTTCATTTTGGCCATGGCCATTGGGGCTTTGTGTAACTACATCCTTGGGGCAGGAGTGTAGAGGTCCGGGAGATGACCAGGGGAAGCCTGCTCCTAACCTCTTGGCAGGGGAGATGTTAATCACATCTCTTATACTTGGGGGTGTACTGTTCAGCTTCATGGGTTTTTTTTGGGGGGGGTTGTTTCTATTAATATTTTAAGTTGTGCCCTAAATGGAGTTGTCTTTGTCTTTGTCTCCCTCTGTGATGTCATGGCTTTTGGTTTATCCTTGGGAAATATGACACATCTTTGGTTAGTAGACATTTGAGGTATGTGAAATGAAGTGCTGGGAAAGCAATTCAGATGAAGCTGACAGGTAGGAAGATGGGGCGCAGCTGCTCCAGCCTCCCAGCTGATGACAGTCTGCAATAAATAATCAGAAACTGGGGGAGTTGATAGCAAATGTCAATTTAAAGCTTTCAGTTGTCAAAACCTAGATTGTCTTATCGCCAAACCAGTGCTCGGCCAAATTATGCTGCCTTTTCTCTTCCTGTTCACTGGGAAATATTCATGGCCCCCCACACTGAGTTCTGTGAGTGCTCTTCACAGATAAGTTTCCTGTGAAGTGGATGTGCATGGCCAGTGACGTCATTTGAGCAGTGAGGCAGTTGTTACACTCTTGTGTTTATTCCTCTCGTCTGTCATCTCAGCTCTGAGGTAACCTTGATTGGGAGCTGTCTCTCAAAAGGAAATGCTTTCAGTTTTATGAAGGGCACTCTCACTTTTTCTGTGCGACAGGCAAAATTCCCGAGAAACGTGAGGTTTAGTCTAAGGAGCCATTATAATGTTACTTCTGACTTTGGAAAAGAAAACCAAGATTCCTTTCATTCAGTTTGTTGAAAGCATTATTAGTCAATTTATTTGCAACAAAATAAGAATGTATTTTGACTGGCTTGGAGTCAGATTCTGTAGCTGAGCCCTGGAGGACACTCTGGGGTAAAGGCAGCATCAAGTCAGCCAACTGAACTTTCACTTAGGCCCTAAACATGCGAGTGCCATCACCAGAGACCCCGCAGACAGAGGCCAGAGTTCAGACATGGGAGTCTTGACTGATGTTCAGCATTGCCTCCAGACCTTTGGCAGAGTCTGAGTCTGTTCCCTATTCTACAGCTACAGTGTGTTATAGAGAAAAGCCATACTTGTTTCATTCTTGATATTGCCTTTATTGTCTTTCTGGATGTGGAAGTCTATCACTTTTTTCCAGCTAGTTCTTCTCATTATAAAGTTCATTGTGTCAAGAGGAAAGTTATATCTACAGGAGGGGAAGCAAGACTCCAAGCCAGACAAAAATAATGCTGTGAGCAGTTACTATGATGACTATGTGGCATGGTCTCTGTCCTAGGATTTCTATTGCTGTGAAGTAACACCTTGGCTGCAGCAACTCTTGGTTAAAACTTAATTGGGGTATCGTACAGTTCAGAGGTTTAGTCACTTATCTTTGTGGTGGGAACATGACGGCATTCAGGCAGGCATGGTGCTGGAGAAGGAGCTGAGAGCTCTACATCTGGATTCACAGGCAACAGGAAGTGAACCATGATACTAGGTGTGGCTTGAACATATGAGACTTTAAAGCCCATCCCCAAAGTGACACACTTCCCCCAACAAGACCACACCTCCTAAAAATGACACTCTCTTTGGGGGTCATTTTCCTTTAATCTACCATAGTTCCTGTAGACCCTGACATCTGTGCTGAGTATGAGGAGAAGTCATAGGAGCTCCAGGGAAGCGTCACCAGCTAAGGAAAGCACAGCCTGTGTCCTGTGCATGGTAGCAGGGTCTTAGGTGTAGGTACTATCACTAGTGAGTACAGTGCCTCTCAGCATGTGTATGCCTCATTGTTATAAAAAAAGGAAAAACAGATTTCTAGATCAGGTGGGATTGTGCCAAAAAAAGCTGCCAGTAAGGCATCTGGCTGTGGTTTGACATTTCTCTACCACCTACCAATTTCCAAATAACCATTGCTCGGCTAATAGCTCATTTGTTAACCTGCATTTCTTATTGATGCTTTGCCATGTGATTCATGGCTTGTTACCTCATTTTTCATATATTGTGCTTCCTTGGTGACTGGCTGGCATCTTCCCTGACTCCTACTTCCTTCATCCCAGTATCCTCAGTTTCTTTGATCCTGCCCTGCTGGATTTTAGAGGAAACTAAGGAAGTAAATGGACCTCTTCTTCAGCTATGCAGAATGCTTGTGGTTTGGTAACCTAACAGAAGCACACACAGAAGATGAAGCCTATTGTTATAGTGTCTGTACAGTGGTGGTGGCAGCAGGCCCTTTCTGTTGTCTTGACTTGCCTATCCATTGAAAAGACTTTGTAACTCCCCTGGATGATTCGTCTGCCTCTCCTCTTGCAAGAGCGTCCAGGCACCCAGTTGTGAGCTTTTTGCCTCTGATGATAACAGTGATGCTGATGGAGAAGAGCAGAAGCTCTCTGGTCATGCTGTTTAATGGATGAGTAGAGTCCTCACATGCCCACAGTTTTTATGACACTGAGTTCTGTGGAAAGTATGCAAGAATCAAAGAAACCACATCCATCTTTTGGGAAGAAATAGTGCTCACTGATTTCTACTCATCCCCCACAGCACCTGATGTGAGCCAGCCCCTCTGAGTACCCCAGCCTTCCCCAGATGTGGTTTGAATGAAGACTCAGGAGTTTAGAGCCTTTGATAGTCAAAAAGTCTGTCTTCTGTCAGCATTCTGTTATCTCAGGGGGAATTAATTCCACTTTAGCCCTTTCTATTTTTAGTTTATCTAGTTTTGAGTAGTTCATTGGATCTGATTTAACCCCACAGCAGAAACATCTTGTGCTAACAGTGTTTTCTTTTGTTCGTGCAGCGGAGCTGATTACTATGATTATGGGCATGGACTCGGTGAGGAGGCTTACGATTCCTATGGTGAGTGAGTGGCCATAATAATCACACACAGAGAGGGAGAGTGGCCATGGACAAACCTTAAAAGTCCTTATTGGAAGGGAGATTGTTTTAATGATGAATTCATTTTGTGTGTGGACCCTCCCTCCTCCTCCTGATTTTTCTGTGTACAGCTTGCTATTGTTAGAGGCTCCTTTAATACTTAAATGTCATATATAAAGACAGCTAAAGACTGTTACAGTGCATGAGTTCAGATCCCATGCTTAGGTGTTTTGTTTGGGTTGATGGCCAGTGCTGACCTTCTCACTGTTTTAACCAAGTAGGTTGCAAACTGCAGACGCTTGCTGGCAGGGGTCTTTTTGAAGTATCTTTGTTCCTTGACAGTAAAGGAAATGAAGCCATTGAGACTGCAGCTCTTATGCATGCTTCTCCCTCCCCATCTTTCTATTTTAATTCATCCCCAACCTCAAAACCTCAGAAAAACTCTACTAAGAGTCATTTCATAAAGGTTACAAAAACTGAGCCATGGAGGAGACACAAGGGTCTATCAGGCTCATTAGGAGGTAACTCCCCTTAGTTCTGTGGAGCCCATAAAGGTGCTGAGGAACCCGAAACCAGAACATCAATATGCTGAAGGATGACAGGTGTAATTAACAGAATTGACTGTAGTGACGAAAGTATGCTAAGAGGTACCTTTGCTACAGGGCAGAGAGATCTGGGAAGGAGAAGCCTCTGTTGGAAGCAAAGCTCCAAGAATGCCTGGTGTCCTGTACCAGTGAGTCAGGGTCCCAGGAAATCAGCTCTGCAACATTGCCTGAACTTGACTGAAAACTCATTCTCTGGTGCACTTTGAAATACATCTTGTTGTATCACTAGCCAGGGGCTGAGTTTTTGTTGTTGTTTTGTTTGGTTGGTTTTATTTTGTTTTGTTTTGTATTTGGAGAGTTGTTATTCATAATAAACATAGAAGAGAGATGCATTGGCTTGGCGAATGTTGCCTGCTTAAATTTGTGCAAGTTAGCCAAAGGGAGTGACATTGATTGCATGTTTGTATCAGAAGAGGTCATTTTAAGCATTTTTCTCTCACAGCTTTTTAAATTGGTCTCTGAGGACACATGGCTTTTTGATTGCTTTGTGTTGCAGCAGGGACTTAACTATTTGCTGCCTGAGACCTGAGGATAAATCAGTGAAAAGTCCTGACACTGGACACTGTTGAAGTTCAGGTGGTAAAGATGATAGAATATCTGTAGTTAGTGACAGCTGTCTGTGTGTGCTGCGCATGATGTAGTGTCACTGAGGAAATCCATCCCCATCAGTATGCCTCCTTCAGTCTTTCTGTGGAGAACCTCTCAAGAGACAGCAGCAGCTTTCCTTTCCCCATCTGCCTTATCCACTTTGATCTCAGTTTTTTTCTTTTTTCCCCCCAAATTGTCTGTGTCATTTTTCTTTTATTTGCTGTTGGAAGAAATTAGAATAGTCCTTTCCTACTCTCTTAGTTCCCTGTAAGGCTGTTGGATTTGCTCTCTGAGGACATTCTTACAGTTAGTTGCTGTTTCCAGTACAAAGGTCACTCCCTTCTCAAGGCTATCATGTCACTGGTGACAAGATCATTTTGGATTGCATTCATGATATTTTTAAGTAAACCCTCTTGTGTTTCTTTTGTTAGTACATCAGAGACACGCATCTTCAGTATGACATATACCACTGGTTCTGATGGATGAAGCTACTAGGACCCATGACAATGGCCTAATTATGATTCATCTTCCTGATTTTAGGGCAAGAGGAATGGACTAACTCAAGACATAAGGCTCCTTCAGCGAGGACGGCGAAGGGCGTCTACAGAGACCAACCATATGGCAGATACTGATTGTACTGTCTGATGTTGTGAAATAGCCAATCTCCAACGTCCTGTATACTGTTCAAAGTAATTTTTTCTATGAACAATCCCTTTTTAAATAAATCAAAATGCTTAAAATCTGAATGGATGAAACTTAAAACCACTTTGTTGAAGCATCCACTTGGCAGGGAGAAGAAGGACATGTAAAATTTTGTTATTTGCAGTCTGTATATGAAAACTAGGTCATGAAAAGGAAAAAAATAACTTTGATTAACTAGTGTTAAACAAAAAGATAGGTTTACTAAATATGTTAATCCATTCTTTTAACATAAGCCTCACCTTTCATTTTAAATGTTTCCATAGAGTTTAGTTATTTTATCTTTCAGCCATATGCTAGTTTTTTTTTTTTTTTTTCTTGCCAACCTGCGTAAAAAGGGAGCCGATTACAAGTGCGAACAATGTGGTATTCTTTTGTAACTCGAGTCTTGAAATGTTCTGTAGTGTTAAGCAAAGTCTCCTCTTGCTTGATACTAAATAAACTTTTGAAAGAAATTTCTTCTTGGTGTGTGTGAGCTAACGATGTCATGTTTTTCTATTTAAAAAGGCCTTCATAAATAGCTGTAAACAGGCAAAGGGTTCCTCTAACAGTGCTTGTCCCAAGAGGGTCACACTAAATATTGTACAGCTCATCTTAAAAGTGGTATAAAATTAAATGTGCCATGATATACTCGCCATAGGTTCAAATGCGGTCCAAAGAGTCCACACGGTGTCGAGCTGATCGAGTGGCACCTTAAACCCAAGCAAACAAAATCTGCTTTTAAAACTGGTTTTAAAAATAACTACTTGGATTTTCTGGAAAGGATGTGATCAGTTTTCATCTTGTCGAGCGTTTTTTCACTAGTGCAACTTTGGATTTTTTATGAGACTTTTGGTACCTTAATGAACACCTCGCTCCATGCTGGAAGCATAAGCACAAAGCTTTTAAAGACATTCTGACTTGACTAATTGAGGTCGCACTCGCCAAGGCTGAGGATGTGTAACCCTTAAACGGTCTTCATTTTCAAAGGTAAATAAATCAAATAAGATTTTAATCTCACTTAATTTATCTTAATATAACTAATAAAACCAGGGCGATTACAACTTAGCCAGTTTCATTATCCATTTTAGAAAAGTTTTAAGATCACCTAAATTCTCATTTTAAAAAGTTTAATTTGTTTTAGTAATCTAAAAAGCCTTAGTTTAGCCAGTTTAATTGGGGCCAATTCTTCCCTATTAAACAACTGTAAAACCTCATAACTAGTTGTGTGTAATACATCTTTTGGTTAGTAACTGAGGGCGTTCTTAAAACTGACAGGGGTTTAATAAAGTTATTTGTTAATAATTTGGCTTTAGTTTTAATTGTAGATAATGTAAAATATTTGTTTATATTTTGGGGGGTTTCCTTACATTTATTTTGAGTTAATCGATTTTTTCTTTTGTTAGGAAGTGTCACGTCGACCATCTTGGACTGTTAGAGGAGCTCCATGTGTCTTAGAGCAAGCAAAGGTAGGCACCTTCCCTCCCATGATTCCCAGCTGCAGAGAAGGTGGTAAACTAAACTGTTCTTGCTAATGCAGTGAAGTGGAGCAAGATGCCCCTCACATTGTGCCTCATGTGACCTCACAGAGCACCTAAGGTCCTAAAGGACCTACTGGGAAACCAGGAAGCTTCTGCCCTGCCCCATGAATGGGTCAGAGGCTGGAAACTGGAGGCTCAGGCTGTCGGCACCTAGATTCATAGTTTTCAATGAGAACAGAGCAGTCTAGTCAATAACCTACAAAGGTTTTTCGTTTTGTTTCTAAAATTATGAAGTTAAAGAATGCAGTCTGCCAAACTGAATGTTTAATGTGAAACCTTTATTGTATGCATATATGTGACTGCAAAACTTAAAGAATTATAGAAGCAGTTTTTCAAAATAGTAACCTAGTCTTGTAGGACAGTGTTCTGTGCTTTTGGATTTTGAAAATTAGGACTTCCATGAATTACATATTAAAGCATCTGCTTCCTAGAATTCTTTCTTTTTTAATCTGGAGATCTGTTAAGCAAAGATAAAGAGCGAAGGAAGGTATCATTAATTTGATCTCATTTTGTAGACAACCACCACCACCCAGGTCCTGGGCCTCACCTTCCTGAGACTTCTCTTTTTGGGTATTTGAGGGTGTTATTATGGGTTTGGATGGTTGGTTTGTCTGTTGTATTTTGAGATTTGCTGTCATCCTGTAGCCCTGAGTGGCCCCTGGAACTCATTGCGTGTGTACCCACGCCTGGCTAGATCTTCTCAAGTGTTTATATTTGAGCTCTGCCACTCAGCTGTGCACATGGGCAAGTGTCCCTTCCTGTTAGTACCAGGGAGATGAATGCATGCTGCCATATTCATAATTCTATAACTTTCAGCAAGTAATACTGTAGGCATTTTTTATCCTGACAGTGATACAGTCACATGATACAGTCAGTGGTCAAGATTGAATTCATGTATCTAATATAAAGAAGAAACATACAAACTTTCTTAATAGCCAGAATTAAGTGAAAGACTTAAATTGCCCAGAAAAAGAAAATGAATCTCTTCTAATAGAAGAAAACTGTCAAGCTTATTGAATTTGTTGTCTGCTTGGTTTTTGATTTTTTTTCTCTTGATATAGGGAAGAATGTGGCATATCATAGCTCTAGAGCTTTAGGTTGCTTTCTTTCTGAACTAGTATTTTTTTTATGTAGGAATTAGCATATCAAATAATAAATAGAGGCTTTTTCATGTTTTACACAGTAAACAGTTTATTATCGTAGAATTCTGTGTATCAAAAATGTGACACCAGGTTCCAGTCACGATGTTGGCAAGGTTGGGGTCATTGTTTAGGCTCCAGGAATACCAGTCCCTTCCCTTCCAGCCTCTGAAGAGTCCTTGCACTTAATGGCTCAGACCCCATTTTGAGTCAAGAGTGAGTCAGTCCTCGCATAGGCTTCTTAAATCAGAACTATAGATAGACAGAGCATGCTCTTCTCGTATGTTTCATTTTTGCAGAGTGCATGGCTTCATCATACTATGAAAAGGAATGACTCAGGGACTAGGAGCATAGCATGGAATAGGAAAGTCACTTGGCCGCTGTGACATTGCTTCCTTGTGACCTGCGGCTTAGGGGACACTCCTGTCTGCAGAAGCTCTCGTCAGTCATTGCAGGAGAGGCATGGCAGAGCAGGACGCTGTCCCTGGATGAGCACACTCCCAGGGACAGGGACGCACCTCCTCCAAACAGGCTCATTTTCCACCATGCATTCCATCACTTCCCAATAGTCTGTTCACAGCTTGAGTCCCTCAGTGGATAAATTCATCAGAGCCATCCTGAAGGAATAGTCTCTGAAGACTCACTCACCTAGGGACAGGCTTTACTCTCGTCCTAGGCAGTTCTCAGTGTGGCTGATAAAATTAAACATTACAACTGCCGGGCATTCCATTGCTTGGCCACTGCTCTGCCCATTTCCTCCTGTTACTACAAGAAGTCCCTGTAGTGCCCCACCTTACGCTGCTCTCACGTCTCCTGCTCCTGGCCTGTTTCTTCCTTGGAGTCCATCTGCTTTCTCATGTGATGATGCTCACAGAGTTCTAGACTAGATATAGATTAGGTAGTGGGAATGCAGTGACTTTAAAGATACAGTAGCCTACAATAGTGTAATTTAAACTCCACTTGTGTTGGTAAATCGGTATTCTCTGCTCTTTTGTACATGGGAACCAGGCCCAACCTTCAGGACTGAGCCATGTCCCCTCTGCTGTTAGCTATATCCTCACCCTCTGCCCTCTCTGAACTTGTCCAGCGTCTTCTCTCCCTTTAAGTAAGCTGTCATCCTCTAAACTCAGCCCGTTTCCCCTCTGCTGCTAACTCCACTGTCATCCTCTGCCCTCGGAAGAGCTGGTTTTGTGACTGTTACTTCATTCCAATCTGGGTGTCATCATGTAGTGGTTGGGAGCTGGGTCAGTTGCCAGGCATGTGCCTTCATTGAATTCTAATTACTATAAGTGCTGTTGTCGTTTTATAAAGGAAGCAGCGACTGAAGCTTCAGATGTTGAGGTCATTATGTTAGCTACGAATCCCTGTAACTGACAGAAGAAAGAGTTGGATACAGCCATTTTGATCTAGACCATTTGGATTTCAGAATACTACTTTTTCCAGTCTCCATGTTATCCTGGTGTCATCATCGTGAAGGCTCCTCCAATGAGGAGCTGTATGCTACTTTGTGTCCCAGTGGGCATCTTCCAGACATTGTAATTATCATCCCTACCCCACTTTCTTGCATAAGGAGATCCACTGATTTTCTTTAGGTCCTGAACATTATGTACTCTAGGTATTCCAAGTCAAATTACTTTTTAATACTCACTTAGAGTAAATATCTCCAAGTTTCTGGCTATAGGCAGAAAGGATACGGAGATGGAGACAGTTCCTGCCCTTGTGGGTACCACACCCTCATGGAAAAGAGCAAGTAAAATGCCAACCAGCCTGGCCGCAAGTACATGTAAGGTCCTTTTTACATGTTGGGAGGATGTAAAACCCAGGCAGAATGGTTAAAGGAAAAGGAAGTTACTAACAGGAGGTTAGAGCCAGATGGAAGAAGATGCCCTCACAGGACAGGTTGTGGGAACATTCATCACCCAGTCAGTGCGGTGACAAGTGAAATGGCCCGGATCCTCTCAACTGTAGGTTCCCCACCTGTGAAATGAGCATGGCAGAGATAACTGCCTTCATAGGACTGTGCAGGTAGAAGCATGCCCAAAACAAGGTCAAAGGTCTTCGCACTCACCTAGTGCTGTGTGCATTGACTAAGAATACGTGACCCTGGAAGCGGGCGGTATTATTTGGCAGGGTAGGTAAAGGGTGCGATGGATGCCTATGCACCCTCTCCTCTCACCTCGCCTTCTCTGCCTCCATCCAGAATTCAGGGCAAACCTTCTGGAGCCCAGTGAACAAATGAGTGCAGAGAACCCAGGTCCCTGACATCTCCACCCTTGTTCTCTGACTCTTCACACAGTCTCAGACAGGGGTGGTTTTAGTCAATTAGCATATATAGCTGAAATCCCCCTAGGGTGGGGATCGGAGGGAATGTCATAGAAATAATTACTGTGCAGATTGTCTAGTTCCTCAATTTAGCTCAAAATTACACAGAGATACTTATCATGCTGAATAGAGAAAGGTCCCGTATAAAACTGATGACTTAAAAGTGTAGTCAGAAATCCATCCGACTGCCTCTATGCCACTGTTTTCAAATATCTGCTGTGCATAAAATAAGGCTTATGTTGCCCACGCAGTGTTCTGAAGGGACAGGAAAGAGAAAGCTCATGGTTTAGCTTTAATGTGCCATTTTTATCTGGCCTCTGTGCCCCTCCCTGGGAAAGCTGCTTGACGGTTTTCCATCCTCATTCCACACTCTTTAGCTAATGGGTAATTACAATCACCACAGATGGCGCTGATCCCCAGGGGGACCCCTAGTTCAAGGAGCTCACCCCACCTCCAACCCCCACCTCCTTCTGGGACCAGCAGGCAGTGAATTACCCTCAGCTCTGCCTGTGAGTCCTCAGCTCTAAGTGGAGTCCTGCATGGTCTTGGCTGAGGCTGTTTTTTCTTCTGCCAAGTCCACCAAAGCCTTGCTGTACTGCAGACCTCCCATGCCCTGTGACACTTCCTGTCTGCACCATTCTCTGCCAGTTATCATAGTCCCTCGCCCAGTGGCCCAGCTCATAATCTAGCACTTATCTGTCAATTTTAGTGAGACTTGAAGCATACCACACGCAGGAGTCCCTCCTCCCTGAACAATATCTCTACCCAGTCTCCACTCAAAGACTCTTAGAATTTGGTGACAAGTTAGAACAAGTGTTGTGTGGCTAAATGTTTGTCCTTCTCTCTACCATGAAAATAGGAACATCTGTGGTGCGGATTTTATGTGTCCTCGGTTGTGAGTGATTAAACAGATCAAAGGAAAAGAAATGGGAGGTTTCATGTCATACGGTTTAGAAAAAAATTGGATCAACATTTCTTTAGTCTTCTCTTAAAACTTTCTAAACAGGTTGAGGTATGTGTGTGTGTGTGTGAGAGAGAGAGAGAGGCAAGCTTGACTACCAGTCTTGGCATTCTTCATATGTCTGCTACCCAACACGGCTCCTAGTATCTAGTTCACACTGACATAAAGGCATGTCCCGAATGGTGAGCACTTGCTGCTGCTGCTGCTGCTACTGCTATGTACCAAAACATCTGGCACATGGTGGGCTTGGAGTATTCCCAATATAGACAGCGTTAGGTGTCCATCTGAGTGCCTCACAGAAGGGGTGAAATCCTCACATATCCTCAGATATGTGTTCTTGCAGGAGCGTGCTTACTTGAACAGTTACCTTTTAAGGGCCAGGCAGTTAAATGGTGGGCTCCCTACCATGCACTAGTAAAGGGGCCGCTCTCTTGGAACCTTGAATCTCTTTGAGAAAATAACCTTCTCGGTATCTTTACCCATCTTCCTGTCTTCTCTGCCTCTCTGGATCCTTCCAGCTTGCCAAGGTCCTCCTTCTCATCTGCAGCTAAAAGAGCCTTTTTCTATCAGAGATTACCAGATGAAAACAATCCAGGATGAATTCTGAGCTATTGGCTTCATTGTATGGGTGGTTCTTCACCCCTCTGTAAACTACCAGACAGGCTTAAGTTAGTACTTTACATTTTAATAAGCATGAAGCACTTAAAAGTCATTCAAGAAATGATCTTGGTCTAAAGGTTGTTAGACCTGCCATATTAAAAGTGTTTGAATTCTGTGTATTAAAGCTCAGAAAAGCAGTTTACATCTGATTCTTCCATGCAGTAATGGCATAGTATGCAGGCAACCTCAACATGCATGCCACATGTTTGGTACAGTGTAGGAATAACAGACTCAGTGACAGCAGAGGTGGTGCAGAGTGAAAGCAATGTAACTAGGTGTGTGGAAAGGGGTGGGGTTGAGGCTGAAATGGGATTGTGACAGTCTTCACCATCAGCAAGTAGGTGGGATGAGAGAACATCTATTGCTGAAAGGTTAGTGTAGGTGTGGAGCAGTGTAGGTAATGGCTGCATGGGCTAGCTTGTGTGTTTGGGTACTTATTAGCTGTTGCTGGAATATGGGGTTGCCAGGAGTCACATGGAACGAAGTGCATTAGAAAGACAGGAAGGGGCTAGGGCTCAGCATGCTGTGAATGATATTGCTTTGTCCCCTAGCAGAGGTACGTGTGGATGGAGTACACTGCACTGGGGGTGGTTCTCCTTCTGAATGTCACCTGGGTTTCAAAGTAACACTTCCTTCATGGAGAATACAGGGAAATCAACAGTCCATTCTCTTATTTGACAAGGAAGAAAGAATGGAACCATAGGAATATCACTCTTCAGTCTAACAGTTGGTGTGACTCAGGCATTGCCATTCTGAATTCAGCCCTGAGCACCAAAGTGCACTGACCTTGATCAGCACCAGGCTGCATGTCCATACGTGGTCTTTATTCCACAAACTATTTCTGCCTTCATTTAAGCCCCACTGCTTCTCATAGGAGTCCTGTGTGTGCTGCATATCTGCCCGGGTGCTTCAGATGTCTGCCACCGACCATGCAGCAGAGATGTTATTATTGTTGCTTTGTTGACATGAACAAATATATTTTCTTTTTCTCTTTTTCAGGACTGCTTCTGTTATGGGCTGCTTAAGGACAGTCACCTCACCGCCGTGCCTACTAAGTGATGAATCCACTTGGGACCTTGACAGTCTACAATTGATTATTGTTGCTCTGTTCCTAATTTGTTTTGGAATGTATCTATGAAACATTTTTTTTTAATTTACAAAGTCTTTTTTCTTTCTTTTTAAAGAAAGATTTATCTTGTTGTCTTAGAAACAAGGAAGAAGAATGATTTGTATTGTAGCTAATAAAGGCTCCCCATCAAAATCTCTTCCATTTTAATATAGACAAAAAACACAAATGGGGTCATTTCTGCCCAGCTCTGTCGTTTGCATTCTTGAGAGCCTCATACAACTACAGATCCCACAAGAAGTCAAGAAGCTACACAGATTGCGGAGTTGAGAGTAATTTGTCCATCTCAGTTGTGGGCTAATAAATGTGTTAGGCAGGAGTGTCCTGTCCCTGGTTAGTCATGAAGGCTTCTGTGGGAACTAGGGTAGTACACGGAGCAGTGCAGGACCTCAGTGCGGATCTGAAAGTATGAACATAAAGGTCAAAGTCTCCGTGTATAGTATTACTCTGTTCCTCCTTATTCCTCATTTGCTAGTGTCTTGTGATTTTAATTCCATACCCCCCTGGAGCATGTATTCTATGCTCAAAGCTTGCACAGCGTGCTTCCTGACACTGGAATTTCCAGAGCAGTCTCACACATTGTCAGGGTGTTGCTTTCTTCCCTCAGATGTTTCCTAGAGGCACTGACTTTTTACAGAGTCTTAGGTTTAGGACATTGTGTAAACATGGAATAACTTTGAATACTTTAACTTTTTCTTATCCTTTTATTATGCATCCTAAAAACATAGTTGTCATCTACTGAAGCTCTAACCTTTAAATTTATGAAATGTGCAATTTTCCATCTTCTGACTATGTGGTGTACAAGGTGTGCACTAGAGAACACACAGTAGTGCTCTACAGCCAGCAGGCTGCAGTCTGAAGACAAGCTTTGGAAGGCCATGCAGCTCAGCATAACCTTTAGCCCATTAGTGAGCAGACTGTGATAAATGGAAGACTGAATCTTCGTTGCATGCTGACCCAGCTAAAGCCCTGTGGTTGTGAGCCTTCCAGATCATCTCTATCATGTCACCCTGATTGCACTTTTGATACCTAAATTCTGGCCTGTTATTTCACGTATGTATTTATAAAGAATGTCTGCATGCAGCTAACTGCAGAGAATAAATCAGAGGTGGTCAGTCCTATAGAGGCTCACATTCAGGTGGTGAAGGAGCTGTGACAACAGAAATAGGCTCCACCCCACCAGGCTGCTTCAAGAATAAAGCAATGCCTTAGCAACCAACCAAAGCAAACAAGGTGAGAGTAAAGGTCCAGAGGGGAGAGCGTTTCTAGTGCTGGCACAACAGCAGGGATGCTAGTGTAAAGGGTAGAGGAGCAAAGAGACAGCTAGAGCTGACTTGGGTGGACAGCACAGAGGATTACCTTTGAGTTTAATGGGAGCCATTAACAAGGTGAGCAGGAAAGGTGAACAAAAGAGTAAAATGATCTAGTGTGTATTGTCCTGCTTTGGTAATTATCAGGCAATAACTCGGGTAGTGACTATTCATAAAATACATCATAGTGGAATCTCATAAAGACCATGGAAGGAAGAGAAGCGAATATAGTGCAGTATGGTGGCAGTGGCCAGACTTCAGCTGGCTTTTGAAAGCAGAGCACTTAGGACTGGAAATGAGCTGAATGATGGCAAAGAAGCTGGTCCAAAGTCGTTGAAAAGTATTGTCTTCCTAAGATGGAAAGACGGGTAGTAGGAGAAGCAGGTGATGCATGATATTTGAGCTGTGTGTCTAAAGGGGAGGCAGTTAGCTCAGCTGAAGAGAACGGGAGTCGTCATCCTCCTTGTCTTTAGGATTTTGAGCCCTAGCTGTGCAGCAAGCCACATCACAGTGCACATCCCATAATGCTTAGAGGCCTTGAACTCCACAGCTTCTGGGTCAGCTGCAAGTCTTTTCTCCCATGTCCCTTTGTGGTTTGAGGTTCCTACCTACCTATCTCTCAATTCCTGCTCAGCTATTTATCATGTAGTTGGCTTCAACATCATCTTTACCAGCAGTTACCACTTGAGAGTTTCCTGGTCATTGTAGAATGAGTAAATTTAACTACAGAGTGGACATTTGGGGAGTTAGCACATGAGGAAACAGATCTTAGGAAACAGAACCCTAACCCTGCTTAGACTTCACTTTGGGGAAAGAAGTCCTTGTCCTGCCTGGTTGTTTACAGAATGGATAAAGTGGCCCTGGGTTCCCACTGGCTTGTTGACATGGAAGCTGGTAAGGATGACCCACTTCCTCTTTACTGCCGTAATAGAGTAGGGAGGAGGTCTGGTTCCTGGGAGCCTCTGATGTGTGTGCAGTACTGTCTCCATAGCTAGACAACAGCTGATAAAATACAGAGCTTCCACCTAGTGCCTCTGATAGAAGATCCATGGAGTGGGGTACCTCCATATAGCCAGTTGAGGACATCTCAGCTTCCCACAGCATCTTTACTGACATCACTGTGGTATTACTGCTGCCAGATGGACATGAAATTCATATTTTTCTATTCTGCATATGTAAGCATACACTACCTTCCTCTAAAACAATGTGTGTGTGTGTTCCTACATGGCTTTCATGTGTCATTTCAGACAGACATGGCACACAAAGGAAATGCTTAGCATAACTCACCAGTCTGGTGGCCTTCAGCCACTTTGTGCTGGACCAACGGTGGGATACACCTAAGACCCATTGCAGCTCAGTAGTCATGATTTCCTTGTCTAGCAAGGAGCCATGACTCCTTTCTAATACTCAACTCAAAATGCCCCAGCCTGGTTCCATGTAAACAGTGAAGGCTGAGAGATCCCCATGCACTTTCTGTATCTCTTCATGGAAAAGGTCAAAGGAATCTGCTCCAGCCTCTAGAGAAGGACATATCCCCAGTCACTTCATAAATGCCTCCTTTCTCACTGTTGCCACACGGGCATTAAGTTCAAGTGTTGGAGTTTTGGAGGGACACCAACCTGGCAAGGAAAGCAGCCTACAGGACAAGATAGATGCCCGCAGGTGACTGGTATCCCTGACTAGGTCTAGGGCCCAGCCTTTAGCAAGTGATGTGGAATGTTTGCAGATGGAGGACAGCCACCTATCCTTTGGGGAGAGGAAGGTGCTGGGGAAGTCTTGAGAACAGAATTCATAGACACTTCTCAACTTGAATGGCAATTCACCTTTTCTCTAGCTGCGTTAATTCTTGCATATATGGGTTCCCTCCTTGACATCCTCTCATCAAGGGCTCTCAGGCATGGAAGGCTTAAAATAACCATTCTCCTGTTTGGTTCTAAAGGATCTCAGCAACTCCCCATGGTTTTAAAAATAACAGCTACTGGCTTTTCTCCAAGCGCATGTAACTACATCAGACCCTAAAGCTCTGTACTCAAAGTGACAATCGCATGGAGTTGTGAAATGGTTTCTGTTGCTATTGCTCTGACAAAAGAGTTCCTCTGAGGATTCTGCCTTAACGTGACCAGGCTGGCCCAGGCTGGACCGATCAGCTAGGTGCGCTGGCACAGTGATGCTTTCTTAGGTGCTAACAGCTCCTCACACTCAGCACTTCCTTCACTTTGGCTCTGCCCAGACACTTTGTTTCCTAATTGCCATCTTTGACCCCACTTGACCCCACACTGACAAACCTAACCATATGGACAAGCAGTTCTGCAGTCTACCACAAAACTCAGCCTTCTTTTTCTCCCTCCTACCCCTAAATACCCGTCTTCACTCACTTGGCTTTAGAGAGGGCCTACAATAGTGGCCCACCGTCCTCATTGAAATCGATACCTGTTATGTGAGTTACTCGCACTGGGGAATAATTCTAGAACTTGGAAGATAATGGTATAATCATTTATTATTTGTTTCCTGAAGGTTGGGAACCGAGACCCATTCTGTCCCAGTCTTGGGAGGTTTAGGGAGATTCTGAGCCAACTCGACATAGATGTTACCCACATCTCGACATTCCTTGCTCTGTGAGCCCTTTCATGGCCTGCCTCAGCATTCTTACACCTTGGTAGCAGCTTCCCCGTCACTGCTGGTCTGAGAGAAAGCCTTTGAGAGAAGAAAAAATAAGGAGAAGCCACTGACGTTTCAACCCTGTCTTCAGAAGTGGCGTTGCATTACATCACCTGTAGCACATGCTATTGGTCAAAAACCACCCTGGCAGGAGGTCATGATGTAAGATTATGAACCAGGGTGCAAGACAACTAGGGGCCATCTGTAAGCTGGCTTTCTACTGGTTAGTGCCGTTGCATCTATGTTTAGCACCCTTATCTTGAAGATGGGACAGCAGAGCATTTCTCACGGGGCTAGGAGGAAATGGTGATATGCATGCTTCACTCTCTTGCTGTGACACCCTAAAGCAACTTGGGGAGGAAAGGGTTTATTTGACGTACACTTCCAGGTCACAATCCATCATTAAGAGAAGTCACAGCAGGACCTGAAGCAGAAACCCATGGCTGTTGACTGGCTTGGTCCCTGGTTCGTACTGAGCTACCTTTCTTATAGGCTGAAGGAACATAGCTGGACCACAGACATAAGGAAAGTATGCCACTGTGGCTCACATTGTCAGTCACTCATCCAGGACTGGATGAGCCGCAGTTGTGTCCAACCTGTACATAATACAGGGTATTCCTCCTTCAGGCAGTTCTCAGACTCCACTCAAGAAACAAGAGGGAAAGGTGAACAAGAAGATCTCAAACACACAACCCTTTGAAATACAGAAACCAAGAATGTTGAGCTCTCTAGTCTACTGCAGTATTTCAGCTGAAAAAGTCAAGGTAATTCCTTCCAGATGATGTCAGTCACTTACCTGCTTTACTTTCCACTGACTTCCAAACCTTGTGGTCTGCAGTTGTTCAGGGGATGACAATGTCCCTACACCCCAGGGGAAACTTCCTGTTGTGAAAAAGTCTAGACAATGGGATTATAGCCTTCCCTCTTTGAAGGTGGAGATAACTCACTAAATTCATGATCCCAGTGAAAAGCACAGAACTGAGAATATGATAAAATAATCCCCCCACAAATAGGATCTGAGTTTTGACCCCTTGGGACACACATAAAAAGCAAGTGCCCTTAATTCTAGCACTGGGAAGGCCAAGAAAGGAGAATCCCTGCAGCTCAGTTGGCAGCCAGCATTAGCTGAATTGGGAGCTCTTAGTGTATTGAGAGAGCCTATCTCAGGAAAACAAATGGTGAGAGGTTCAGCTCCTGACCCAGGCACATGACACACACATGCACAGGCACCCACATACAGATTGAGATGAGAGACAGACTGAAAGAGAAAGAGGAGAGACTGCAAATCTTCCAAAGAGGGAAACAGGATGGCAGTGAAGTCCTGCTTCCCTGGTTTCTAGTGGCAATGCTGTCTGTGGGTGTCAGAAAGAAGGAAGATTACCATCTAGGAAAATCTCATCTAGACATCACATCTAGATCTCTGTATCTGTGTTAGAGTAGAATGACAATAACAGAACCCACATGCTATTTCATATTAAGAAACACTGTCAATCACTCTTTCCCCACGTCTTTGCGCTACAAATTCATTACACTGAATAACTGAGGTCAAACTGTAGACACTTCAGAAACTTTCCTCTCCCATGAAGCAGAGAGTAAACAAGGTGCCTGTGTTCCAGCTTCCATGTGGTGATGGCCATGTCCCCTTTGGCTCACCAGTGTTGAAGTTTATTTCCATTTGCCTCCCTAGTCCACAGGGACATCTGGGTTTCTGATTTCCCTTGGTGGAGCAGTGGCATGCATGGATAGGATGCCTTCCGCAGAAGCATGTTTCCTGGGGTTTGGGATATGGGGACTGATGTCTAGGAGATGGTTCTTATCCTCTGATAACCCATCAGGCCCAATTTCTGCATTTGCTTTTCGATTTGATATCCCAGGTTAAAGCATAGGGCCTTATCTTCACTATTTTGGAGAATGAGTGAATTCAGTTAGCAGGTAAAGTTCATATACTCCACAATCTCAGTATATAACTATGGAGTAAAAATAGCTGTGAATGAAGAGGGAAGGTGAAGGGTGGGGTTCGCAATGGACTTCATATTAAGAAAGTAATTGAATGAAATCTACAAGGAAATCATTGACATCATTGACCTATATCCTGCCTCTACTGCAGACTGAGCTAGGATTGCAGAGCCAACTAGCAGGCTGTTCAGAGTCAGGTCTCACATTATGTATGCATGGTAGGGTGAGGGCATTTCATCTCAGCTCAGGAATGCCCCCTGAGGTAACACTGCCTCAGGACTGCCTTCATGGACTAGGACAGACCCAGACCCCACACTTCGGGACTGTTTTTTAGTCACTGGACAACAACACTTATCTCCCGTGATGGTATTCTTTTTGGATATGGACACAGCTTTCCATATCCTGGATCCATGCCTTGGGGTCAGTCCCATAGCCCTCTGAGCTTCCCTTTCCCTCAGCTGGAATGACAGCATTTGTCTAGTGAGAATCATGGGAATAAATGAAGGGATGCCTTCCTAAGGTCCTCACAGAGCAGCTAGGGGTGGAACACTATCCTAGACCAGCAGGATGCCATCTGCAAAGTTCACCTCAGTCTTCTCAATCAAACCATGGCAGTGATACAGAGAGGATTGTGTGGAGGGCACAGAAGCAGGGGGAAGGATAAAGAAGAAACTCAGCCGGCACAGGACACATGCAGACAGACACTGGTCTGAGCCATAATGACTTTCTGTCTTTAGATGTTCATTTGTGACCTGCTTTGTAAATAGTCACTTCACAGACAGACAGGACATTCTGGGATGGTGGACAGGAGAAATTGTGGGACAGAGGGGAGATAAATTAGCAGGGCCTTGGCCTCCCTGTCCCCTAGAAGAACTGATTCCATGTGAAAAGCTACAGAATGGCCAACAGTTACAATGAAAAATATTACAAGGTGAGGTCTGTGTTTAGTCCTATGGATATTATAGGATAAATTGAATCTACTTTTTAAAAGCAACTGCTAGTTTTAAATATTTTACATTGGATTGGACTTCTGTTTATTATATACAAATTGTGTATATTTATACAAATTTGAAATTATTTTTTGTTGGAACATACTATACGTGTGTTTCTATTCTTATTCAAGGTATTTTACCTATACAGCTCATTTAACAATGGTATGCAAATTACAAGACCTTGAAAAATATTATTACCAAACAATTAGGATATAAAGAAAC
Organism: Sigmodon hispidus; assembly: GCA_004025045.1. Taxonomy (NCBI): domain Eukaryota; kingdom Metazoa; phylum Chordata; class Mammalia; order Rodentia; family Cricetidae; genus Sigmodon; species Sigmodon hispidus. The sequence goes on from PVIH01004413.1 coordinate 86,670, forward strand.
ATAAGTTACTAGTTAATCATTATAACCAAACATATAGTCATATTAAGTATGTTTTCAAGGCCAAATATTTTAGATAGACAGGTTATCTTCAAATACTTCAGAGATCAACAGAATATAACATTTAAGATATTTTAATAACACAAGTTCTTTTTATTTTATGACAATGAGACATGTCTGCTCCTGACAACACTGATCTACTTCAGAGAATATAATGGGCATTGAAGAAACTCCACTTTCTTTGTGGCAAACTTTGGCAGTTCTTTATTCTGTGTTCTGCTTGTCCATCTTGGACAGCATACTGTCAGCAATTGAGGCAAGAGTACTTCTTTATTTAGTGGCTAACTTTGGGGATCCCATGCTTCTTGAACTCCCATGCACTTGGGATCATATGCCTCTAGAAAGCACACATGCCTTTAATCTCAACACTAGGAAAGTCAAAACAAAAAGTGATATGACTGGGTAGAAAAAGAAATATAAGGTGAGTGGAGACAAGGCTTAGCTTCTTCCATTTTTGCCTGAGCTTGCCTTTGCTTCCCCCATTCAGTCTGAGGATTTGTGGAGACAGGATCTACCCCTTTTGGCCTGCGGAGTTGGCTGGGTGAGAAATGATTGTAGCTTGTTCCTCTGACTCTCAGATCTTCTAGCATTTACCTCAATATCTGGCTCTGGATTTTTATTAAAAGACCAATTAGGATTTATGCAATACAGTCCCTTTCTGGGGGGAATTTGAGGAGCATCAATTGTGCCCAAGCAGTCTGATGGGTTTTGTTAGAATTACAGTAAATACAGCAGAGATCTTGCCCCAGCACACTGGAAAGATGGCCTTACCACTTACCATAAGCGTGTACCTCATCTGGAAAGCACACTAGAGCTGATCCTGTTGTCAGGGTCACAGGTGATGTATCTGAGAACCTAAGAGCAGAAGAGGTGATCCCATGCCCCTCTCCTCTTATGCCCACTATAGAAATTAGTAGAGAGGGCTCTGCATCTTGCCTGAGCAAAATAGTAGAGCTAGCAATATGAGTGAGGGAGACCCAGATCTTGGAGCCTAAGAGCAGGAACTGGTCCTTCTCCTTGCTGTAGGCTAGAATGGATGAGCTACCTGAGGAAGTGCTTGGGAGCTGGGTACTAATGATAAGGGAAAACTGGCAAGTGATCAACCCAGCTGCCATCCAGGCCTAGAACCAGGGCTATGAGTTGGCCTACATCCACCAATCTATAAACTGCAGATCCAAAGCATCATGCTCTCCAGTGACACAGGACAGCAAAAAATATCCATGAGGAGCCTCAGTGAGAACCCATTGTCCATGGTGTAGCAGAAACCAGAGGCCTCCAATGACTCATGCCAATGAACACTTGCAAGTACACATGCATGAACTAAAGGGTTGCTGTGGGATTATGCTCTTGTATGTTGTAAGTATTTGTTCCTCCTATTGGTAATAAAACAATGATTGGCCAGAAGGCAGACAGGAAGTATGGATGGGGCTACCAGACCAAGGGAACTCTGAGAAGAAGAACAGAGCAGAGATGCCAGGGAGACACAGAGGAAGCTGGATGAGAAAAGATACTAAGCCACATAGCTAATCATGGGTTAGTTTAAGAGTAAGAGTTAGCAAATAATATGACTGAGCCATAGGCCAAAAAGCATGCAATTAATATAAGACTTTGTGTGATTGTTTACAACTGCTGGTCTGGATCTTGGGACTAGGCTGGGCCAGAAACTTCTTATTACAAAGGGTTAACTGTGTCTTAACAGGCTACACTACAGCTTTCACAAGATGATGATTTATCTTTCTCCTCTTCTTCTTTTTCTTCATTGTTTTGTTTGATTTTTGTTTTATTTTAATTTGGTTTTGATGGGGGTGGGGGCATTACAAGAGCAGAGGGTAGATGCAAGGAGATGGGGAGAGAGTGGGACAAGAATGCATGATGTGAAATTCACAAAGAATCAATAGAAATTTTAAAAAGAAAGAATTGCAGTATACATAAAACCACAAACATAGGGAGATGGGGTTAGAGAGAGGGCACAGACTGTAGGGTGCTTGCTTTTCAATCATGAGAACTTGAGTTCAATTCCCAAAACCCACACACACAAAAAAAGCTAGCCATGGTGATCTGCTTTTGTAATCCTGGCACTGTGAAGATAGACATTGGTGGATCTTGGGACCCAGTGTAGTCATAAGGAGACACAGAGAAGGTCACGGTCAGAGAGAGGGGCCATGAGTAGATGTGTGGATGAAGAAAGGGCTCCGGAGCCAAAGAACATGGCAAAACCTAGAAGATTATGGGATGGATTTTCTTCCCTATAGATTCCAGAAAGGGGCTGAGAGCTCCTTACACCTGGTCTGTAGACTCAGGAGACCCATATAGAATGTATAACTTATTGAGCTGGGTAGTAGTTTGTGCTGGAGCAAGCCTCTAGGCTTGGCTGTGTGAGGACATAGGCACACATCTAATAGAAGATGGCAGCCTTAGGTACAAGAAGAAGAGACCCATTCTGGAGCTGGGCTGTCCTGCCTTGGCTGAGAGCTGCAGAGCCGAGATACACTATCCAATCTGTCACTCCTAATTTTCTGACCTGGATTTGCAGATGGATTTAAAAAAAAAAAAATATAGAGTTGTTTAAGAGGAACCACAGCAGGAGATAAATGGTAGAGAGAAGTCAGGGCAATTTATTTTTCATTTTCCTAAAATACCAACAACATTTTACAATGGGTGGAGAAAGCACGCAGTCTCATTGCCTCTCAAGAGAAATGTATTGTCCTTACAAGCTATGTAATTGAATTCATAGAAGTTTGCAGACTTCTGTCATTTTCACTGGCTGAAATCTGTGTTTGGTGTTCCCCATTCCCCGACCTCCATTAAGGAATTTAGGGTGGTTTCCTGCAGTGCATATTACTATGCAGAAGGACAGAAGAAGAAGCTAAGAAAGTGGGAGGCAAAGCTACTGAGGTTGAAGAAATGACTAACAGCCGGAAGGTGACACATGTCCAAGATAGTCCCTTGAGCATTCCAGCAGTCCAGGTGAAAAATACAATGATTAAAAAGGCTTATTGTCCACAAGAAGCATCCGTCAGAGTGTGCGGAGGATCACACACTCCATCAGCCTGAAGGAAGGATTTTCAGGGCTATAAGGGCTAAGAGTAGGGCAGGAAGGACGGGACGCAATTTTAGAGAACACAAACATGGGATACAGAGGACAGAAGGGAAAATGGAAAACCCATCCAAGCAAAGAGCAGTGGGAGGTGTGCTTGGCAGAGAGCAAATATATATGGTGACACAGTAGTGCTCACACTGTGGTACAGGGTAAGGCCAGCATGAGTCAGGCCCCTTGCTATGCTCAGGACCAAATGTGTCTGGGGGCAGTGAGTGGACCCAGGGTGTAGGTTAGAGCACCAACCACCCTTATCGGCACTACAGGGCTCTAACATCCATGCCGGAGGGGCACAGCTTGCTGCTTGCCTGAAGCCTCAGGCTATATGATCAACTGAAGGATGCCCCTGAGGGACAAACTGACAGCACTGGCCTTGGAAGCTGTGGTTCTCCTAGACTCGGTGGTCAGCTTTCCTGGACCTCTGATCCCAGAGCCTAAGGCAGAAGGCAGAGCAGGGTGTGTTGTTGGCCTTGGGAAGGTATGTAGTTGTGCCAGTAATTATGGGGTAGGCATCTAGCCTGGGCTCTTAGCATCTGTTGACCAGATATGTACACGTATATTCCATATATATAAAACATGTATATATATTTTACATATTCCATATATATGTATGGAATTTATTGGAATGACTTACAGGCTGCTATCCAACTAATCCAACAATGGCTAGCTGTTAATGGAAAGTCCAGGAACCTAGTAGTTGCTCAGTTCCACAGGCTAAGTGTCTCAGCTGGTCTTTTTATACGTTGGAATCCTGAATAAGTAGGCTTCAATGCCATTGAACACATGGATATAATGTCAAGGCAAGGGCAAGCAGGTAAGAAAGAGGGAACCTTTACATAGGCTTCCTGCAGAAGGTGTGGCCCAGATTAAAGGTGTGTCTTCCTGCATTAAGATCTGAATTAAGGGTGTGGGCCATCCTGCTTTAACATTGGTGTCTTCCAGGCTCAATATCTGAATTACAGAGTGTTTTCATTTCTGGATGGTAGTTCATTCCAGACATAGTCAAGATGACAACCAAGAAAAACCATCATATCCTGTGACAGTCTTGGCACAAACCACTTGGCCTTAGTTCCCTATGCCTATCAGGAGGAGGGCAGCAAGTTTTGTCACTGGGCTGCTCAGCTTCAAGGCCAAGTCCACTTCAAGATGTGTCCTATTGCCTCAGAGGCCATGTCACCCTTGGGAGCTTCTGTAACCTCCTCGTCTGTGGAGAGAAGTGCAGAAGAGTGACTTCACAGTTGTATTACATGGGAGAGCAGATAGGAGCACCTTAAAGCAGGGCTGTTCAACAGTCACCCCTTTGTGACTATTTCCTCAGCCGTTTAGCTACAAAGAGGGTCATGTGAGGTGTCATCCATTGGAATGAGAGCATTCCTCTTGAGAAGACACCTCACAGTCTAAGATGCTAGACTCCTAGCCATTGCTTCTACCTCCCTTTCCTGATCCATCTCAGTAAAGCCAGCTGCCTATATGCAGTCTCCTTGGAAGTCTAAGATTTTGGTTGATTTCTTCTTGAGCCATGCTTAATAGCCAGTCTTGGCTTTACGGGAGACTTGGCAATGCTGTCTTTTGCAGGAAGGCATAATCTTCAGGAAATAGTTGCTCTTGGAAAGAACAAGAAAATGAATACTGTTTGACATATACAATTGTGGCAATGAAAGATGCTGCATTGATCCTCACAGTACTACCCTCAAGCTCTCGGGCAGCTCTGACCTTGGACATGGAGAATTTGTGGTTTCTGCATCAGCTCCCTGGCCAGCTGGAAGCTAAGAAAAGATGCAAGATTGGAAGGGGCTTCCTGCTTTTGCTGTTGTTGCATGTGCTCAAATCTTTTCTAAAAGAAAACTTTTCAATGTGAGCAACTGGCAGAATGGGAGCCATTTAAGTGGAGCTGATGCTCTAGAACTCACCCTGGATACACTCCCTATCAAAGCCCTGAAAGACCCCAGGCTACAAGAACTCACCCTGCACTGGGAATCCCAACAGAGGCTGGGGGGCGGGGGCACAGGTTGTCCATCCTCTAATGCAATGTCAGATACAGGCTGACCAGCTCTCTGGAAGGTTCCTTCATGGAGTTAGCTGTAGTAGTAGGTTTCTGGCCCAGACTTTCAGGTCTAGCCCTGAGATTCAGATTCACCTGAAGCCCCAATGCCAATTAGCACTAAATAATCACACAAAGGCTTATATTAATATTATGCTGATTGACCTGGGGCCCAGGCATATAACTTGCTAACTCCTTCATCTTAACTCAACCCATGATTTTTATCTTGTTCAGCCATGTGGCTTGGTACCTTTTCTCAGCAGCATTTCAGCTTCTTTCCTCTGTGTCTCCTAATTTCTCTGCCCTGTTCTTCCTTGTTCCTAATGCTTCTTAGTCTGGTAGTCCTGCTCACACTTTCTGTCTGCCTTCAGCCAATCAACATTTTATCAAACCAGTAGGCGATACACTTATTTACAATGTAACAAGATAATCTCACTACAGTTAACTGTTTCTGATTAAGAGGATATCCTAATACTTAGCTCCAGATTTGAGAAATCACTCCTGCCAAACAGAATGCCAAAAGGCTAAGACTTCTGATAGACTTGAGAACCTTCACCTAGAGTCAAAATCAAAGCCAAAGGCACAGAGTTGATTGAGTTCTGTGCAGCAGGGGGATGTGGAATGACATTATCCCCTACAGAGCACCAACAATGCTTTTCAGCCATATTCAGGTTCTACCTTGTGGGTAGTCACAGGACGTCCCTTGGCTTTTGGCCATGTCTGTGGCCTGGTAAAGGATTGCAGAGCACAAGCTTGGGGATCCTGGAGTCTCTATCACCTCTAGACCTTTATCAACACCCCATCAGAAGAGGCAATAAGGAAGAATACCACACACCTTTGGGGACAGTGTTATTACTAACCCAGGACCCACTTCTGTCTCGTGTGGTTGCTGAGGTGTATCTGGAATGGTGTATCCAGTGTCCATGAGACAGCTTCCTACACAGGGGGTGAATAAGGACAAGAAAGGGGCCAGACAACAGAGTGTTTGCCTTGAGTGACAGACACGAAGGAGGAATAAAAAATTGCTTTGGAAAAAAAAAACTGCTTGTGTCTTCTTTATTTATTTATGTGTTTATTCATTTATCATTTATATTCTGTCTACCTCTTGGAAAGGATTTGAGAAGTCTTACAATATTAAAACCCATATAAAAGAAAAAAAACCCTCTACAAAATAAAGATTATTTTAAAGGAAGAAAAATACCTGCGTACCCAGCACTTAGTCTGGAGTTGTTTCTATGTTTGAGCTATTAATCTAGTTCCAAGCTCTTTGGGGGTAACACCAGGGGGGTGACTGTTACTTACCTGGGTGGTATAGTTCAGGCTTGGAGGGAATAACTCTGGGATCCCTGGGCCCTGTTTCCTTTACTCTGCCCTACAGTGTCATGCCTGCAGCTACCTCCAGAAGCTAGTGAATTACTAGGGAGGATGCTCTCGAGCAGGTATAAACTGCTTAGTCCAGCCCATCTCAACTGTCACAATGGGCTGTGGGGATACAAGCCTCAGAGAGCATGTGACTGCTAGAAGTTTACATACTGGGGTTTGCAGGTTTGCCTGCCTTGTTAAGATAATTGAGAACAGCCTCAGGAGCATCCCTGTAGCAGCAAAGAGAAGCAGAGAAGGGACTGGGACTGTGGACTTGGCCTGAGGGCCTCTAAGCTTGATCAGGAGCCATGAGAGGTAAAGAGAAGGGGACAGCCTTTGGGGATGGCAGGTCCTGGATGGGATGACCCCAGAGGAGCTGTGCAAAAGGAAAGTTCCCAACCACAGCTTTCCTGGTGACAAACTGGCAGGAATGGATGCTCTTGTGTCCCTGGTAGGTAAAGGAGGAGAAAGAGGTGGAGGCTTTGAAAGATTGCTTCAGTGTCAATCACTTGGCATTCTCCCACCACATGACATTGGGGTAAGCAGGGACTTCCTTCTATAAAATATGAAATTAAAACTCCACTGATATCCCTTGGAGACAGACCTTGAGCATCCTCACTGCTGGTCCAGGCCAGAGCCTGGGCTGAACTACAGAGTCCCAGCCTGGCATCCAGATAGAGTTTTTCACACTGGCAGCCAGCTGTACAGGGTGCTCTGAGGCACATCCTGGCCTCTGTCTGGAAGGACAGGAACAGGCCAGCCATTTATAGCTGAATAGCGGACATGATAACCATTCTAACTGTACTGGAACCTCTCCATTCTGACTCTTTGGTATGTTTGTCCAGGAGGCATGAAAATATCTAGTAGCAGGAAGCTTGCTCCTGTTATGTCATCCAGCCCACTGACCAGCCCCTGATACAAACAGTCTCTCATCTCCCTGATCCTGCTCATAACTACTCAAAAATAGATTCAAACAAATTCATGATTTCTGTTCATAGAGTGGTTCTCAAAGGTATCTAGTCCAAAGAACATAGAATTTGGAACAAGACTGAAGCAAATATCTAATATTTGATTATTCCTTGATACCTGGGAAGAAATAGCTCTCTGAGGGAGGTATCACTCACAGCCTTCCTCTGCCAACAGAAGCCTGGTGAGTTTAAGGAAACTGCCAGCATTTCATAGCAGAGATGAGAATTTCACTGCAGGCAGGGTGTCAGGTCCCAGCTCCCAGTATATTCTCACCCTGCTCAGGAGATCATGCTCCTTTTGTTGGCCTGCTCTGTAGCCCCCAGGAGGTTGATTTCATCTCAAGGTGGCCTCTAAATCTCAAAGGAGTTATATTAGGGATAGCCATGTAAGTTTGAGGCCTAGAAGACACGGACAAAGATGAACTGTGAGCAGGTCCCTAGCAGTGTTGACGAGCTAGCACTACTGTGAGAGTGAGGTGAAGGCATGGAGAGAGGATTGCTGCTCCTGGTGTGTGGAGCATCGTCCACAGGACTGCGACCCTCCCACGTGCTATAATCCTCAGGTTGCACTCAGGTTTAGAGTCAGGAAAGCTGAGAGGTGGTGGGACACTGGAGAACACATCAAGCACAGCATCAAGAGAGGACACAGGAGGGTGAGGAGCATTCAGGGTTGTATTATGATTTGCTTTTAAGTGTGCGCCAAAAGCTTCCTGTTGAAGAGTTAGTACGAAGACAAGCAGTACGCTTTGGAGACTGCAGACACTTCAGGAGAGGGAACATGTTGTATGAGATTTCCAGCCCCGTTTAGGCCAGAGGTCCTTCCCTGCGGCGGCTTTTATCCCCCAAAGAAATGAATCAGATGCTTATATTAATTTCATACTGTTTGGCCTATGTCTCAAGCACATTACTAGCTGGCTCTCTCATCCTAATTCAACCCATTTCTAGTTCTGCCTGCCCCACCTATGGCTAACCTGGATTCCTTACATGGTTCTTCCTTGGGGGTCTGATGGAGACTGATTGACTCCGCCCTCCTCCTACCTGTCTCTCCTCTGATTCTCCACCCACTTCTACGATGCTCCACATAGGCCAAAACAGCTCCTTTATTTTTAGAGAACAGTTCCACCATAGGAACATGTTGAAAGAGAGAATCAGATTACTGGAATGCCCTTGAAATGTGTCTTGAGACACTAGCTTCTTCTTTTCTCCCCATCTCTGAATCCCACCTATTGTAAGATGCTCCACCCTCAGATCCCTCCATGAGGTTCTGCCTCACCACATACCTCAGCAACAATGCCAAATAACTATAGACCTTCTGAGACCACGAACACAAAAGACAACATTCTTCCTTTAGCTTGACACCTATTTTGTCACCAGAATGAAGCACACAATAATCACCCTTGGCTACTCACTCATTAGTGGACTCTAAACAAAAAAGCAAAAAGCTAAGCATGTCTAAGCTGAAAACCACAACCACTGAACAGCTTGGGATCGGAAACACCTTGGACTGACACCTTGGATCCCACTCCCCCTAGAGGAACACCTGACTCAGTCTTGATGTTGGGGGGAGGAAGCTGGATCTGCCAGGAGTGGAGGCTGAACTGAGTAATATTAGTACCTTGGGACCTCCTGCCCTTGCTGGGGAGGAGATGGGGAGATGTGGAGAAGAGAGAGTGACTGGAGGGGGGGTAGGAGGGGTAAGGGACCTTGAATAAGGATATACATGGACAGAAAATGTAACTTTATTCATAATAAAAAATAATCACCCTTGGCAGCCAATACATCTTAAAATTCAGTTGTACCAGCATCTCCTGAACTTTTCATAACAGGAGTGCTAAGCAAACTCCAGGATTTCAGAGTTGATGAGCCTGGTAAAGCTGATATTGCTGGCCCAGGGTCAGAGAGAATCTTAGATGAGGGATATGTCTGGGCACACAGCAGTGGGTGCTTCTGGGCCTGCTAAAGATGTAAGTCTGGAGAGGGAAGGGTGGAGGGACAGACAGATGGAGAGGGAGAATGTGAATATAAACAGGAAGCTGATGCAACCAGATATATCATTTATTAGAAGTGTGATATTGTTAAGAAGCCCCTTCTCTGTGCTCCAGTGTCCTGAACAATGGCTCAGAACTCAAGTGTGCTTCCCTATCCCATCATCATGTTGAAATTGGTTCCTGACTTTCTGAAATTGCTTAGAGAGTAAAAAGAGGAAAGAAACATGAGAATCTGCCTAGTGCAGGAAAATTCATGCTGGTTTTCCTATAGATAAAGGCTACATGCTCCCATGGAGAGCTGCACTCTAAAATAGCAGCAGAGCACAAAAAAAAAAAAAAACCAGGGTAACTGCTTGGGAGTAAAGAAGGGCAGAGACACTCGACACTCAGCACAGAAATGCATTTTCTAGGGTTTGTCCTGATGAGACTGGCTTGTCCACAGCAACAGAGATTCTATAAGGCCCAAAGTCCCTAGTGCCCTTCCATGATGGCTCACTGCTTCTTCATATGAAGTTGGGTGTGGGCTCATTTGATTCTCATTGTACATGTGGACAGGATCTGAAGCTTAGGAGTTGAATAATGAATGAACTGGAGGCTGAGTTTATACAATAAGCATCCCTGATACTCTTAATATAGTGGTAGAGAATAGTGGTTGTTTGGTCAGAAGTACGTGGTCTGCAATCTCAAAAATTAGCAGTTTTTTACCGTCTATCTTCAACCTTAAGCCACCCGTAAACAATGGATGATTCAGTTATTCCCTTAGGCATATCTACCATGGTGTAGCTGGAGAAGGTCACCTCACGCTTTTGAGCTTGTTTTTCATGAATCATGTGTGACTAATTCTGTTTACTTGCAAGATTGATGGGAAAGACGAATGTCAAAGCTCAGATGAACATATCCAACATCGACTTTAATACCTAAATTAAGAGAAAAGGCAAATACAAAGGACAGATAAATACGTGTGCTAAAAGCCTGTGTTGGCATTATGTCTGTACTTTTAACCCTTAATTAAAGCCCTGACTGCAAGCCAAGCAGTCACCTAAGAGTTTCTTTGAATTTCTTGATGTGATCTTGATTGTGCTATGTAATAAGCAGAACTCATCATTTTGCGTACAAGAAAGACCTTAGCGACTTAGATTCGCATTCACATCCCATCTCCTTATTACTTCATAGTCCCACCTTCCCTAGTTGATTTTTCACTGGAAGGCTGCATGAGATATTCCTTACCAGAGGCCCAGCTCAGTGTATGCTTAATGTTGAGCAGAGGGAGTAAATGTGCCATCCCAGCACACAACCATGCTCCCCCACCCCCGAAGTTCTAAATGCAACCACTTTTTCAGTCCAAGCTTATGAAGACACATGGGCTTCATTAGGCTGAGCCCAAGTCCTAATTCATCATCATCCACACACCTTTCAGGAAGCCCCATGTGTTCTAAGAAGTGTGGACACAGTGTCAGGCAACACTGTTCTGATTAGAAACAACAGGCAAAGCTTAGAATCGATCCAGGCATTGGAGTCTGGCTCCTTGCAGAAGTCTCCCAGGCAGGGACTCAGAGGGCAGAATGACCAGGTTGTAATGATGATGGATGACCCAGTCCTTGACTCTGAGCATGAGGGTGTGGAGTTGGACCAAGGTCTTAAGGTTTGGTGAGATGCTGCCTGAATCTCTGTTATCCCAACCGCAGCTGGTGTCTTCCCAAGGGATCCCTCAAAGAGTGGAAAGGGCAGTTCTAACTCTGGGCAACAGGAATGTCCCGGAAGGCTTGCAGAATGGATAGCAGTCACCTGTCTATCTGCAGCTGGAAGGACATAATTGGTTATGGGCCAGCTCATTGGCAAATGGCTCCTGCTTAAGAGGAGTTTAAGCTTGACAAGGTGACAAGTGAGCCCTGGAGGACAATAGGGGGAAACAGTATTCCTCCTTTGCTTACATACACTAATCTTTAGACTTTGCTTAGGTGAGGATAACTTGCCCTTCTTCAGGAACATCGAGCATGTGATGACTTCCAGCTCTCAGTTTCTTTAACTGTATCATGAGTTCTCCCATTAGCTGAGGTCATTGAAACACAGAGAGATTAACTGCCAAAAGTGACTTGACTCAACTAACAAACTGTTCCAGCAGGATCCAAGCCCAGTTACCCATTCAGAAACTCAAGCTCTCCAGATCACAGACTCCCCAGGGGTTAGTGCAACAGAATACTTGCAGTTGGAGCAGGGTCTCTATTGCGATGCTATTTGATCTGTTATTATAATATGAATCATTTCTGTGTCTTCTTCTCCCTTTAGACTATGAGAAGAAATTGTGTCTGGGACTCTTCACTTCTCAAGCATTTCAGTCAACCTCTTTCCAAGACTGGTCTTTGATGATGTTATTGTAGCTTTGGGAGAGGTAGCTGCTCAATCTTCCTTATTAGACTGTACACGTGTGGATGTCCAGAGAGACAGATTCCATAGGATGAGTAGATATATGGATGAGTAGATAGACAGACAGATAGATAAGTAGAACAAATTTTATTGGAAAATTAGATCACATGATTATGAAGGCTAATGAAACCTCATACCATGCCATCTATAAGGTGAGAACCATAGAAGTTAGTAGCAGAGTACTATTTAAACCTAAAGGTGTTAGAGCCAGGGAAGCTGATAATCAACTTTTAGTCCAAGGGTGAAGTCAAAGAACCTAGTAGTCAACTGTTAGAAGTTTCAGAGCCCCAAAGTGGAGACCCAGAATTCTGTTATCCAACAGCAAAAGTGTGTCTTTGTTCTAGAACGGAGAAACAGATATTACAGCTTTCTATTTTGTTATTCCTTCCAGGAACCCAGTGTTAATTATTTTTTCGTGTGGGAAAAGACACATACACTCACTTCCAGGTGCCACACGAGAATTTATTTTAGAGAGTTACTGAGAAGCGGGTATCTGAAGAAGGGCAGGATAGAGGAGAGAAAGACAAAGAGAGGAAGGAGGGGAGAGAGGGTGGGCTGCATGTGGCCTTTCTTTTTAAGAGAAGGGGTGGGCTCGAATCTATGTAGCCATGCCTAGGAGCATGATCTTGGTATGAGGCGCCATGTCTGCTTTATCATATGGCTGGTACATGAATTCTTATTTCACCTGGTGCCATGTTGAGTCCACTACATGGTATGCCAGGAACACTTAGGGGTTGTCACCCAGCTACACTGAGGTTAGGTCTTCTCCAACCACCTCTAATTCTTGTGCTAATCTCTAGACACACCTCCTCAGGAACACTCACAAATGATGCTCAATTACTCACGAAATATCCCTCTAGCTGGTTACCTAAAATGAACTGTTTCCTTAATCCCCAGGCCATGACATTCATGGAAAGTAATGTTAAGAGATCTCTCAGCAATTAAAAATGAATTAGGAGCTTCTCTAAGTCATCTGAAGAGGTGGCGTCTCTCCTGACCACAGAAACCCTGGCCCAGTGGATACATTCCAGGACCTGGTGCTGATCATACAAAGGCTTCCATCTCCACTGCAACTTCCCAAGGATGTGAATCACCTTTCTTTGATATATACCCTCTACATATGCAATATACTCATTGTTCAGTCAGACATCCCAATGATCAGGTATGCTGTCATGGATAATTGCTATTGAAGTCCAATATTTTACTTAAAGTATAAGACTAAAAATGCTGGCAGTCTCATTAGAGTATGTCTTTATGGTTATTATATTTTATCATTGTTGCAGTTTGATTGCACCCAATTTATAAGTGGAACTTCACAATAGTTGTGTGCATATGCATACATGAGTAAATATGATACAACAAACCACCCCTTCATGACACGGTATCATCATGTGAACATGTCATCATGTTTTGCGTATTTATACAAACTAAGATAACTACAGAGTCACTAGGTGATACAATGAAACTACATGTGGCCCATTGTTGGCCAAAATGGGCCATGCAGAACAGGATTGTGTATACAGAGTTCACTAGTATCTATCATTTCAGGTATTCTTTAAGAGTCTTGGGTTATTCCCATTATTTAGGGCAAGGGTGGCCAGAATGTTCTGCCCTGTCCTGCTCAAGGTCTAGACCTGCAGTTCCACAATCACTTAACCCCAAACAATCACACAAAGTCTCAGATTAATTACAAACTGTTCAGCTTAGGCTCAGGTTCATTACCAGCTACCTCTTACAACTTAACCCATTTTTATTCATCTATATTTTGCTACATGACTTGTGGCTTGCCTGTACATTTACATCTTGCTCTCTGGGAAGCAGCTTGCAGAGTCTCCTCATTATTCCATCCTTCTTCCCCATTATCTATGCCTGGATTTCCCACCTGCTGATAAGCTGGCTCGCTATTGACCAAAACAGTTTCTTTGTTATCCAATGGTAACTCACAGTACACAGAAAGACATTCCACATGGGTGGGGGTTCTATTTTACTGTTTCATGATGAAGTTTCCTGATGTGTGTTCTAGAAAACACAGTGAACAGGTTAATTCATATTTTATGGATGATGTGGTTTCTTGGTCCCTTTGAGGTTCTTCTACCCACGCTATATTTCAGATATAACACTATACAATGTTACAGTTCTCCAAACACTGAAACCTGTGCGCTTCTCTGCCCTTGATTGGACTCTTTCCTGCCTAAATGCTCTTTCTTATGGTCTTTCTTGCCTCCTCTACCACTTGGATTTCATTCTTGTCACCTGAGTCTCAGGCTCTGGAGATTGCCTGTCATTCACTGTCATTCATAGCGGATGGCCTTCTCTCTTTTCCATTGGATTGTAGGCTGCTAAAAGACCAGAAGCCTTGTCTTTTAAGTCACCCAGCTTTCCCCAATGCTCTAAATGCTATGCTTGAGCACATGAATAAAGGTACCCTACCCAGATATGAGCACACTGATCTATTATTTCTTGTTAAAATAAGATCTTCACAGAGATCTTGGTATTCTTTTTAAAAGTTAAAAATATGGTTGCCAGCAGATTAGTGCAGAACTGTGAATAGTGTTTCAAAGAAAACAATGGAAAGAAGTCTAGGACAATCACATTGCTCAGTTGCACAGAATGTAGCAAACTGGAAATAGCCTAGCCTTTGTTTTCTATCAGAAAGTCCTACTATCTGTGTGTCCAAGAAGCAGGAACTTCTGTGCACTGCTGGATGGAAGAGGAAGACTCTTTGTTAACTCCAAGAAATATGCTAATATTTTGCCCCAATAACTCATGACATGAAAATGTTTTAAATCTTTGAGAATTTTAGAGCATCAGTTAAAAGAAAGCAGAATTTTCTAGTATATTTTTTTCAGTGACACATTCTTTTCAGTCCTATAGAAGACTAATGCTAGCGTTCTTGCCCCTGCCTGTACCATCTAGTTGACCTCCCATGCCTCCAGCCCAATATAACAATTGTGTCTGAGTTGGAGAAAGCAGTAGTGATGGAACTCTTTATCTGTCCTTGTTAGGAATTTTCTATATATCCAGATTTGTTTGATGGGAGGAGTTCGCACTCATCCTGTTTCATGAGCTTTTTGTGTGCTTTCTACTGAAGGAGCATCCTTTGGTAAGGCTTGATTTTCTGTTTGTAAGCTGACAGAGGCAAGTAGAACAACCAATATACAAAACTATGCTTTATGCATGGTAAAGACTCTGTAGAATTTGGGTCATTTCATATCCATGAAGTCAAGATCAGGGCTCTGGACCATTTGCTTCTTCTTGTGCTTCCTTTTCTACCCTTATGGGGAGGGATGAAGGAGATTATTTGCAAGCAGCATGTTTTCCTAAGAAGGCTGTCACTGCTAGACCTTTGTATTTTTTTGTAACTCATTTATTTTCTTAACAGTGTCTACATTTGACATTCCTCTGAGATGATATATTTAACTACTATGAATCATTTTCCCTTCTGTACAAAATTTACTGGATACTTACTATGTGAATGAGCCACAATGTATTTATCAACAAAAGAAAATAGAAGTAGACACTTCTTACTTCTGGAGCTCCCATGAAAATCTATCTTGAGATGTGGAGACAGTCATTATGAATATGAGTACTGGTTAGGCAAGAGCTAGGGATTGAACACTGTGGTTGTATAATGTCCCTTACAGGGTTAGTCCTTTGAATACTTGGTCCCTTGTGGTGATATATTTTATATTTAATAAAATCAGTCTGGAATATTAGAGGACAGATCCACCCACAGTCAAGCATTTATTAAATACAAAATGTATCACCACAGTCCCTAGGTGGTGGTGGTATTTGTATAGGTTAAGAGGTGTGGTCTTGCTAAAAGAAGTATGTCACTTTAGGTGGGCTTTGAGAATTAAAAAAAGCCTTACCTACTTCCAGTTTGATCTCTTTGCTTTTTTTCATTAGCTTCTTTCTCTTGCTTTCATGCCTGCTACTTGCTTCCATGCTTCCACTTCGCCACACTGAACCTTTATCTCTTTGGAATCAAAAGCTTAAGCAAACTCCTTCCTTAAGATGTGTTCATCCTGTTATTTTGTCATAGAAACAGAAAACTCCCCTTGACAATTGGATCTGTCTCACCAGAAACATGTGGAACACATTTCTTACCCCAAAATGAAAGATGGACATTTCAAAGAAGATAAGAAGCCACTTGAATCCCCACTGGCCTGAGAATATTGTCAGTAGACACATGCCCTGATCCTTTCTCTTTGTATTCCAGCTTCCTCAAGCCCTGCCTACAGAATCTCAACATCTAGCATACAGTATCAGTTCCTCTGAGTGCCTCGACTCTGCCCCTTTTTTTCTTTCTTTATTCCTAAAAGTACACAATATTTTTTGGACCTTGAAAGAACAATACTCAGTTTCATTTGGAATAACAGGAATAACCAAAACAATTTTGCTCAACATAAGAACCTCAGGTGGCATCACCATCCTCGACTTCAAGTTATACTATAGAGCTACAGTAATAAAAAACAGCCTGGTACTGGCATAAGAACAGAATTGTGGGTCAATGGAATAGAATTGAGGTTCCATTTAACCCAAAAACCTATGAACACCTGATCTTTGAAAAAGAGGCCCAAAATATTCAATGGAAAAAAGATAGTATCTTTAACAAATGGTGCTGGCATAGCTGGATGGTAGTGTTAGAAAAATGCAAATAGATCCGAGCCTTTCACCCTGTACAAAACTCAAATCCAAGTGGATCAAAGACCTCAACATAAACCCAGCCACTCTGAATTTGGTAGAAAAGAAAGTGGGAAATACCCTCCAATGCATTGGCACAGGTGACCACTTCCTAAATATAACACCAATGGCACCGACACTAGAAACAACAATCAATAAGTGGGACCTCCTGAAACTGAGAAGCTTCTGTAAAGCCAAGGACACAGTCAATAAGACAAAACGACAGCCTACAGAATGGGAAAAGATTTTCACCAACCCTACAAATAATAGAGGACTGATCTCTAAGATATATAAAGAGCTCAAGAAACTAGAGCCCAAAACCTTGAATAACCCAATCAAAAAACGGAGTTCAGAACTAAAAAGGAAATTCTCAGCAGAGGAATTACGAATGGCTGAAAGGCACCTGAAAAAGTGCTCAACATCTTTAGCCATCAGAGAAATACAAATCAAACCAACCTTAAGATACCACCTTATACCTGTCAGAATGGCTAAGTTTAAAGACACATGACAGCCTATGCTGGAGAGGGTGTGGAGCAAGGGGAACACTCCTCCATTGTTGGTGGGAGTGTAAGCTTGTTCAGCCACTCTAGAATGCAGTATGGCAGTTTCTCAGAAAACTGAGAATCAATCTCTCCAAGGATTCAGCAATACCACTTCTGGGTGTATACCCTAAAGACTCACATTCACACTCCAAAGGCATTAGCTCAACTATGTTCATAGCAGCATTATTCATGATAGCAAGAACCTGAACTCAACCTAGATGCCCCTCAACTGAAGAATGGATTAACAAACTGTGGTACATCTACACAATGGAGTACTACTCAGCAGTAAGAAAAAATGATATCCTTAAATTTGCAGACAAATGGATGTATTTGAAGAATATCCTCCTGAGTGTGGTATCACACACCCAGAAAGATAAGCAAGGGATGAACTCACTCATTGATGGACTTTGAACAAAAAGCAAAGCATGTCCAAGCTGCAAACCACAACCACTGAACAGCTTGGGATCTGAAGCACCTTGGAGCCCATTCCCTCCACAGGAACTCCTGACCCAATCTTGATTTTGGTATGAGGAAAGCAGATCTGCTGAGAGTGGATGCTGAGCTAAGCCACCTTATGACCTTGGGACCTCCTGCCCTTGCTGGGGAGCAAATAAGGAGATGTGGAGAAGAGAGAGTGACTGGGGGGGGAGTAGGAGGGAGAAGGGAGTTTGAACAAGAGGATACATGTATAAAAAAAGAGACTATTCATAATAAAAAATATTACCAATAAAATAATAAAAGAATCATTATCCTATGTCTTGGATCAAACTGCATGGTATCTTTAATTATATAGACTTACCATCTAGTTATTATGGAAAACCAGGTGCAATGGCAATAACTATTGTTTGAGATACTTCTGGGTCTTTTTTGACCTGCTGAGTAGGTGACCTGTGCTTAGTTAGCCCTGGGATTTTAATTCAGTAATTTGTATCCCAGACCTCTGTGTTTTTAAGGGTGTTAGACTATTCTGAAAATAACTTGGAATGGGCTCTAAAAGAAGCTCTTCTAACATTCTGGGAAACAAAGACTTTTCTAAATGAATACTATAGGCAATTACTCACCAATATTTCTCTGTCTCATCCTTCCTCACACCATACTCTCCTATTCTGTTCCATTCATGTATGAATTTTTGTACCGATCTTCCCTGTGTCTCCAGAAATTTCTCATGTCTCCCACACAAGCATGCTGAGCAGTCTCTTAAGACCTATGCAAGTAGTTCTCTTGGAAATAGACTTTAGCACCATGCAGTCTTGCTTATGTTAACAATGACTTCAGTACCTTCTCATTAAACTGACTTGGGATTGGCAAGGGCAAACATGGAGACATCTAACAAATCCTAAGAGTATCAGAACAAAGGCGCATCAGCAGATATGGCTCCTAACACTTGGGGATTTATTTATTATATTTCTTTCTTTTGCTTAGCTCTGGTTTTAATTTCTAAAGTCCCTTTTAAATTTCAATCCCAATGTTAGTTGCATCATACAGAATGTAAGTAAATAAGAAAAAGAAAGTCAATATTCAATCAGAGTTTTGAAGGAGCATTGAGGCATTACTTTTTTTAAAAAAATGACAAGGGCACAAATGGAGAAAAGAAACGGAAAAACGGAATGGATTGTTTGAGTACTGAGCAAATGTTAATAATGAATAGAGAAAATTGTTAGTATTGATTTATTTTTCATGTTGGAAAGATCAGGTACATGGTTTTAACATAGCTTATAATTTTCATATTGAGCCAACCCAAAATACTGGGTATATAAGTTATATATACTTATATAAATATATGTTAGCTGTTTAAATACTAAAATTTTCATATCATACAAATGAATATGTATGAATTTGTGTGATAACTTGATTAATTTCTGTTTCCCCTGCTGATCTGAAAATATCAAGGGAATAAGAAAGCTATCTGTCTTCTGTTTCCTGAAGTTAACAAGGTATTTGCTAAGTTGTAAAAGCTTATAAACTATGTCATTGAAAGAGTACAGAAAGAACAGAAGGGGAGTCACAGGTCACTAGTGTTTGTGAGTCAGGGACTGACTCTCCGATGAGGTCAAGACTGATAAGTACTCTAGTATGAATTGACAACCCTGCACAAATCAATGTTGGGCAGAGTGGGGCCATAGGTCTCAGAATCTCAGAAGGAGATACAGAGAATCTGCAGGTGCTACAAGAAAATCTTTTGAAAAGAAGACTTGAGGAAAGATGTGAGCATGTAATAATTTTATTAGTCATTGCTCTGGAGGTCACATCTATTGTATAGAAAGGAGGATTCAGCAGTGGAAGGGATACAGCTACACTGAGCCATTACTCTAGTCTACATGGGGCTCTGAAGTCAAATGATCCTTCATGATTGTTTAGAGGTAAAGCAAAGGAGATGTGCTTTTCTGATTATACCATTGACTTTCTAATGGATATGCAGTAGCCAAGGAGAAGCCTTAAGGTTGAACTAGGTAATGTTTTTTAAAGATATGATCATGTGGTTTTTTTTCCATCAGTTTGTTTACATGATGGATGACATTTACAGTTTTTCTTATGTTGAACCATCCCTGCATTTCTGGGATGAAGCTTACGTCTCCCTTTTCATTCCTGATTTTGTTGATTTGGATACTCTCTCTCTGCTTTTTGATTAGTTTGTATAAGGGTTTATCTATCTTGTTGACTTTCTCAAAAAAACCAACTCTTTGATTCATTGATTCTTTGTATTGTTCTTTTTGTTTCAATTGTAAGTGAATTTGCTTCTAATTGTTCTAAGGCTTTCAGTTGTGCTGTTAGTTCTCTAGTGTGGGATTTCTCTAGGTTTTTCTTTTTTTTTTTTCCTTCTTTATTTATTTTGGATTTATCAAGAAAAACAGTAAAATGAACTTAAAATGCTGATAAGTTAACAATAACTATGAAGAAGATAAAAATCATAAGTACGACTTATCAAGGGTGATAATGCAAATAAGATTACTACACATATATTTACTTTGTGTTCAGCTTTCCCTCTGAATTTTTTCTTTTTCATCCTTGTATATCCTTATTCAAGGTCCCTTCCCCTCCCGCCACATCAAGTCATTTTTTTCTTCTCCACAACTCCCCATCCCCTCCCTGGGCAGGGAGCAGACAGTCCTATGGTCCCACTGACCCAATAATGCTTAGATCAGTCTCCACTCCTGGCAAATTCAGTTTTGTCCCCCCTCCCTCAAGAGTGAGTCAGGTGTTCCTATAGTTGGAGTGGGATCCGAAGGGTCAGTCCAGGGTGTTTCTGATCCCAAGCTGAACAGTGGTCATGGTTTGCAGCCTGGACATGCTTGGCTTTTTTCTTGTTTGTTTGTTTGTTTAGAGACCACTAATGAGTGAGTACATCCCCTGCTTTTCTTTCTGAGTTTGTGATACCTCGCTCAGGAGGATATTCTCCAAATCCATCCATTTGCCTGTGAATTTTAGGATATCGTTTTTTTCTTACTGCTGAGTAGTATTCCAACTCAATATCATTTGGAATAACAGGAAAGCCAGGATTGCCAAAACAATTTTACTCAACAAAAGAACCTCAGGAGGTATCACCATCCCTGACTTCAAGCTATACTATAGAGCTACAGTAATAAAAACAGCGTAGGGCTGGAGAGATGGCTCATCCGTTAAAGGCTAGGCTCACAACCATAAATAAAAACAGCCTGGTACTGGCATAAAAAACAGACTTGTGGACCAATGGAATAGAATTGAGGATCCAGACATTAACCCAAAAACCTATGAACACCTGATCTTTGACAAAGAGGCCCAAAACATTCAATGGAAAAAAGACAGTATATTTAACAAATGGTGTTGGCATAGCTGAATGGAAGTGTGTAGAAAAATGCAAATAAATCCGAGCCTGTCACCCTGCACAAAACTCAAATCCAAGTGGATCAAAGACCTCAACTTAAACCCAGCCACTTTGAACTTGATAGAAAAGAAAGTGGGAAATACACTTCTACGAATTGACACAGGCGACCACTTCCTCAATATTACACCAGTGGCACAGGCACTAAGACCAACAATCAATAAGTGGGATCTCCTGAAGCTAGGAAGCTTCTGCAAAGCCAAGGACACTGTCAATAGGACAAAATGACAGCCTACAGAATGGGAAAAGATTTTCACCAACCCTACAAGTGATAGAGGACTGATCTCTAAGATATATAAAGAGTTCAAGAATCTAGGTTTTTCATATAGGCATCTAGTGCTATGAATTTTCCTCTTAAGACTGCTTTCATTGTGTCTCACAAGTTTGGGTACATTGTGGATTCATTTTCCTTAGATTCTAGGAAGACTTTGATTTCTTTCTTAATTTCTTCCTTGACCCAGAGGTGGTTCAGCTGAGTGATGTTTGGTTTGCATGAATTGGTAGGCTTTCTGTGATTTTTGATGTTGTTGAACTCTAACTTTAGGCCCTGGTGGTCTGATATGATACAAGTGATTATTTCCATTTTTTTTGTATCTATTGGTATTTGCTTTTTGACCAAATATGTGGTCCATTTTAGAGAAAGTTCCATGTGGTGCTGAGAAATATATATATTCCTTTGCATTTGGGTGGAAGCTTCTGTAAATATCTATTAAATCCATTTGCATCATAACCTCTGTTAGACTCCTTATTTCTTTGTTGAGTCTTGGTCTGGTTGACATATCCAGGGGTTAAAGTGGGGTATTAATGTCTCCCACTATTAGGGTGTGAGAATTGATGTGGGATTTGAGCTTTAGCAGTGTTTCTTTTACCTAGGCAGGTACCCTTATATTAGGGGCATAAATATTCATAATTGAAATCTCCTCTTGACCAATTTTTCCTGCTATGAATAAATATTGTCCATCTTGGTCCCTTTTAATTGCTTTTAGCTTAAAGTCTACTTTGTTAGATATTAAGATGGCAACCCCAGCTTGTTTCTTAGGGCTATTTGATTGGAAAATCTTTTCCCAACCCTTTACTCTGAGTCTGTGTCTTTCTTTGTGGTTGAGGTGCATTTCTTGTATGCAGCAGAAGGTTGACTTCTGTTGTTGTATCCATCTTGTTAGTGTGTGATGTTTTACAGGAGAGTTGAGACCATTGATATTAAGGGAAATTAGTGACCATTGATTCATATTTCCTGCCATTTTTGGTGGTAACTTGTATTTCCTTTCTCTAGGGTATTCTTCTGTGGACTTATTGATTGTTTGTGATTTCATGAA
Organism: Sigmodon hispidus; assembly: GCA_004025045.1. Classification (NCBI taxonomy): domain Eukaryota; kingdom Metazoa; phylum Chordata; class Mammalia; order Rodentia; family Cricetidae; genus Sigmodon; species Sigmodon hispidus. Next base: position 109,010 of record PVIH01004413.1, read on the forward strand.
TGTGTCTGGGGTCCTTAGGTTGGAGTTTTCCCTCTAATACTCTCTGTAGTGCTGGATTGGTAGATAGATATTGTTTCAGTCTGACTTTGTCATGAAATAGCTTGTTTACTCCATCTGTGGTGATTGATAATTTTGCAGGGTATAGTATTCTAGTTTGGCAGCCATGTTGTTTTAGCGTCTGTATAACTTCTGACCAAGCCCTTCTAGCTTTCATCGTTTCCATTGAATAGTCAGGTGTTATTCTGATGGGTCTGCCTTTATAGGTAAGTTCACCCTTTTCTTTTGCAGCTCTTAAAATTTTTGCTTTGTTCTGAATGTTTTGTGGCTTTATTATTATGTGGCAAGTTGACTTTTTTTGTGGGGGGAGGTCCTGTAAGCATCTTGTATCTTTATAGGCATTTCTTTCTTTAAGTTAGGAAAGTTTTCTTCTATGATTTTATTGAATACATTATCTGTGCCTTTGAGCTGGTATTCTTATCCTTCTTCTATTCCTATTATTCTCAGGTTAGGTCTTTTCATGGTGTCCCAGATTTCCTGAACATTTTGTGTTGGCTTTTTTGGTTTTAGTACTTCCTTTGACTGATGTATCTATTTCTGCTACTGAGTCTTCCACTTCAGAGATTCTATCTTCCATCTCTTGGATTCTGTTGGTTATGCTTGTATCTGTAGTTCCAGCTCTTTTCTTCAGATTTTCTATTTCCATCTTTGCCTCATTTTGTACCCTTTTTATTTCTTCTATTTCAGTTTTTAGTTCCTGAAATGTTTCTTTTATTTTTTGATTTACCTTTTCTTTTTCATCTCTTCCATTTTTTGCTTTTATTTTCTTCAATTTCTTTAAGGGAATTTTTTATATCTTTTTTGAAGGCTTCAATAATCTTCATGAAAGTGTTTTTGGTGTTGTTTCCTTCTGTCTCCTCTTCATTGCTCTGTTCAGGTGTTGTAGTTGTAGAACCACCAGTTTCTTCTGGTGTTGTCTTGTTGTTCTTTATATTATTATATGTATTTTTGTACTGGTGTCTGCCCATGGCTTCAGTGGTTCATGATTAGGCAGCTCCTAGTCTTTTGTGGCAAGAGAGCTTGTGTGTCTCCTGTCTCCTCTGAACTAGGGGTCTGTTTGATCTCTGACTCCTCTCTAGACAGAGGTCTGAATTTCAAAGCCTCAGACCTTCTCTGTTGATGCAGAGAAGGCAGGGCTGGTTGTGCAAGGTCCCCACTTTTAGGTGTGGCTGGAGGAGCCCCTCACAGCCAAACTCTAGTCTTGTCTGCTAGGGAGAGTCTGAGATCAGACTCTAGGGATTGATCCTGGTCCTGGAGAGCAACTCTTGGCATAGGTGGTCCAGGTGCTGGAATCTGCTCACCTCTGGATGGGGGTCTGAATTTCAAAGCCGCAGTCCTTCTCTGCTGATGCAGTTGGAGGCCATTTGTTTTGTTTTTTAATTTATTTATTATTATTATGAAAAAATTATATTTTGTTTAGGCTCCCTTCCCCCTCCCTGTCCCCAAGTCACTCACTCTTCTCTTCATCAGTTTATTTCCTCCCCAGCAAGGGCAGGAGGTCCCAAGGTCATAAGGTGACTTAGTTCAACATTCACTCCAGGCAGATCCGCTCTCCTCACCCCCACATCAAGACTGAGTCAGGTGTTCCTCTGGAAGGAATGGTCTCCAAGGTGCAGGTCCAAGGTGTTTCAGATCCCAAGCTGTTCAGTGGTTGTGTTTTGCAGCTTGGACATGCTTAGCTTTTTTTGTTTAAAGTTCACTAATGAGTGAGTACATCCCTTGTTTATCTTTCTGAGTTTGTGAGATCTCGCTCAGGAGGATATTCTCTAAATCCATCAATTTACCATTGACTTTCTAATGGATGTGTGGTAGCCAAGGAGATGCCTTGAGCTTGAACTAGGTAGCTTTTTTTAACCAAGGCAGTTTCTTCTATCAGCTATCAGCATGTTCAGCACCTCAGACTGAAGGGTATAGATTAGGGATTTTCAGATTTGAAGAGGCATCTTGGCTGTTTTTAGTACATCCATCACAGGCATATGGAGAATAAAGGGCTAAGCAGTGGGTGGAAGAAGCATCCTGATGCCACTATGTGGAAGTTTGGGTGTAGGGGAGCATCCTGTTCCAAGCAATGTCAGGAATGCTTTCTGCTCTTTAGCAAGAAACCCACGGGAGTCTTGGGAACATGGATGAGATCCTGAGGTCTAATCTATTTTAGAAAGAAGGACAATTTTCTCAGAACCATTGGGGGAAGGAAAGGAAGACAAGCACTTTCAACATTATTTTAAGTTCTGCCAAACAAGATGGCAACCTGCTTAGGTACTTGATTTCCAAACGTATGGGATTCTGGCTTCACTGAGAAGTGCCTGTCTGCCCCACTGATAGCACGCAACTCAGACTCCTCACAGTAGAGCAGACAACCTTAAGTAAAGGCTGAGTTGGGCACTGTCTGTCCAGTTTTCTCCCAAGATTGGCAAATGCATTGAATACATAAGAGAGCTGTGTGCATCTCTTGTCATTTAAAGAAGGATGTCTAGGGTTACAATCCTGGTGGGCAGAACCACACTGACTTGAGAACCACATGAAGGCAATCTCTACATCTCTGCAGGACCTGCATGCTCATTCCTGAGACAGTAGTATGAATGGGTGTGATGCAGACATAACATGGGAGTTCCCAAAGAACAGATCCACACATCCTGCATTTCCTTTGGCCAAGAGGATACTGGTTATCAGAATGCAGAGGTCAAAAGGCAGTTGCATATGGGCAGCATTAACTGATTTTAGTGGGTTCAAACAATGACAAAGAGAGATACATATAGATGGTAGGGAGAGTGCTGGGGGACATAAGAGAGTTGGAAGGACTGAATGCGATAGACGTGATAATATTTCTTTGTACACATGTATGAAATTCTTAAAGCTGGAAAATACTTTTAAGTTCTGCATAATGAGTCCTTTTTCTGTTGAAATCTAGTTTCATTGAAATGTAAGCTATTGATTGACATGAGATATTGCCTGTAGGAGCACCAGATGATAAGACATTTCATGGAGAGCTAATCACTTGGAGAAGTGAGCCTTTCTGGCTGAGTTCATAGCTGGACAGGTCAGGAAATGCCACAGATAGTTCTAGTGTCACTCAGACAACCCAGAAGGGACTTATCAGGCCCAGATCAAAACCTCCGACTCTCTGTCCTAGGCATGAAGCCTGGGAATAGGTACAAAGGAGGGTTCTGACTGTGCATGCCTTTTTGGTTGCTGAGCAAGAGGCATGAAAAGTAGTGAATGAATGTTGAGACAAACTATTACTCTTTGGGGTGATTTTCAAGGCAAGAATAGATAAATAAGCAGTGAAAGTGACCTGTGTCTCCTGAATTCCCCAGGTGTAGCATACCCAGACAGAAGAATAAAATAAATGTCTCGCCTCTTGGCTTCTTACTTCACATGCTCATGTTTTATGGAAGTGTGAAGACTTCAGCACTCCTCACTGTTGATTAAATTGGGACTATTCTCCCCAGGGATCTCATTTTCTTCATTGTCAACAAGAAGGGCATAGACTAGGGATTCTTTGAACAAAGCAGATCCTTCCCTTGAAATATTTACCTTTCAATGCTATACATACCACTGAACACACTGTCTTTAAACTGAGACCCAGGAAAGAATAGAAAGTATCATTTATGAATACCCAAGAGTAGCATCCCAGTGGACATGCACTGGAATGTATGTCCACAGTACAGAATCCAGTAACACCTCTGAAGGTCAGCTGCTTCTCTGCTGATTTAGCAGTAGCTCTGTGGGACAACTGACAAAGGGTCAGTCTTCTCACACTTGGATACTTCCAAAAACAAGATAGGCTTCTCCACAGACATATGACAGCTGGGTGGGCAGAAATCACTATTTGTGATGATGTTTTGCCACTGAAAACTCAAGTATGACATAGCATCACTGCCCAATAGCCATGAACTTTGGAAGGATGAACTGTGAGGATATTTCCAGATAGATTTAACTGAGGAGAAAAGGTCCACCCTCAACATGAGGGGCACAATTTCTATAGACTAGGAGTCCCAAAGAGCAAAAAATTAGATGCCTACTAAGCGTCAAGATTCTCCACTTTCTGCTTCCTATGGACACAGTGTGACAAACTGCCTCCTACTTCTACCAGTATGCCTTTATCATCATTACCATCAAACCATGAGCCAAATAAAACCTTTCTTAAACTATTAAGGTATTTTGCTAACAGCAGTGAGAGAGGTAACTAACACAGCTTCGAACAGTGAATGGAAGTGTGGTTGTGTTAGAATGTTAGCTAAGACTTCCATGTCTGATAAACCGTGGGAAAGAGCTAGGATTCTCTTCCATGGCAATGAAAAGAACTAAAAAAAAAAGTGTTTATCATGGTTTAGAAAGCCACTTGTAATTGCTTATTAAAGCGCTGGATGTTGAGGAGGCAGCAGGAAAAGCTAGGGCCAAAGGAGGGTAGGACAATCATTATCTGGGAGTCCCAGACGGCTGCACTCAACACAGGGAAATGGAACCTCAGCAGGCAATGAAACCAGGAGATGGGCATGCAAACTAGGATGTTTATGGATGTGAAAGGTGCTAGGAGAGGCAGATCACAAACAGGGTACTGGGAATCTCCATCTCTCTGTGGGATGAGTAAGATGGCACCAGTTAGAAATATAAAATGTCAAACTGTCTGTCCACTGGACTAGAACATAGGGGACATGTTGGTGACCTGCTCCTGGGCAGTGTTTGAGTGAGCAGAGTTAGTCGTAAAGTGATAAAAAGTGATTCCACAGAATGGTCTAATGTCTATTCATCACAAGCCCCACCCTCCCCCACTACATCACTACATCACACACAAGCTCCCCCTAGCGCCACATAGAAAGGGCTTATGGCAGAATTCATTGTATTGCAGACAGGGGTGCCATGTTGTGGAACAGACCTCAGTCTAGCCTAGTTTACTGGATTAATTTTTAACCACAGGAAGGCATTTCAGTTTCTGTGCTTCATAGTCTGTGGCCCTGTCCCTAGACTCACATTGAGTTTTTTAAGGTAAAAGTTTTTGGGTAGAAAACAAAACTGATGGGTTCCAATCTAATAGGTGTCCCCAGTCTAGGAATAGAGGGATGAAAGACAGAACAGAATGCTATCAAGCAGTCCCTACGAAACCTGGGGGAGCTTTCTGGATGGAGTAGGATGTTGATGATGTCATCACACTGAAGAATGATGTTGACTATCATACTTGGACCCATGCCCCCACCATGTCCTTTATCATCTTTGTTATACAGGAAGAGGACAAAAATGTAACCCAGGGCTAAAGCCAGATTTCCCTAATGTCCCTGAGATCAGCAGTTTACATACACTTTAAAAATTAACCCTCCCCACAATAGTTTCAATTTTAAGATTCAAAACATTTCTCCCACGTAATTGAGGTGTAAGTGACAATTCATGCACACACACATACACACAAGTAGGTGTACAGCACAATGTTTTAACATGTGGATCCACTGTGAAAGGATTACAGTATTTAGTTAACATGAACATCTCCTCATCTCCCTACTGCTATTTTTCTGATGAAGACACTTCAAACTCATCTATCTGTGCTGGAATTTTAACTGATCCAATATTGTGTAGGTCTTGTGTATATAATCACAGCCACTGTGAGTTCATGAGTATAATAGCCATATCACGTCCAGAAGACAGCATTTCACAGCTCTCTTTGACATACTCTGGCACAATTCTTTTTAGTCCTGTTGGGGTTTTGATACAGAATCTCACCATGCAACTCTGGCTGGCTGAACATTGTTATGTAGATTAAGCTGTAGCAGAAGCTCATGAGACCACACTTCTTAGTTAGGAGTTATTGGAAGTTGCTAGCCAATGAGAGAAGGAGAATCCCTATTCTTTGTGGCTAGAGTAAACAGTGGCACGTCCATTTTCTAGCATATGACCTCCAATCCATGCACATATGGGCATCTCTAAAAAAAGCTTAGTGCATCATTTTTATTTAATTTTAATTAATGAGAATTTATTTAATTTTATTTGTAGTAATATTTTCCAGAATGTATGCCTGCATACCATGTGTGTGCAGTACTATGTAGACATAGAATTCACAGAGATCTGCCCACCTCTGCCTCCTGAGAGTTGGCATTAAATGTGTGTGCCAACATGTCTTCTATTTCTCTGCCTCCTCTTTTGCAATGGTTTCTGAGCCCTGTGAGTTGATAAAGATGTCCTGTTTAAGGCTGAGCACCTATCATCATTTATTCTCAGCACTTTGACCCATTATAAGTCTCTGCATTGATTGCTGCCCACTGCAATAAGAAGTTCCTCTACCATGGTTGAGAGCAGCCCAGGTCTATGGTTATAAACATAAATATTTAGAAAGCAGTTTGACAGCATGGCCATTTAGCAAAATAACAACCATAGCTTCCTCCCCTGGAGCCTATGATCTCTCAGTCATGGGCTTTTGACCAGGTTTACAGCAACAGACATGAATCCCTCCTAAGGAGCAGGCATCAAATCTGATCAGAAAGCAATAGGGTGCCCTGTAACCATCATGGAATTATTGTATCAGTGGGTTCATCTTGCCTGATGGGTCAGTATTGTAGCTTGCAGAATCCAATGCCGAGTAGGATTATTGATGTCTATTCTCCCTCAGCAGCCTACACAGCACCTTCTGGCATTGTGAAAGCTACCTAGCAGGGAAGAAGTTTATCAGTAGGTTTTAGATTGATTTCTCTGTGTCCTGTAGCTAGAGTGTGTGGCATCTTCAGCAATACAGGCTTACCCCATAGTTGATGGAAATTACATGGTATATATGCTACAATTCTTTACCCATTCATCTACTGACAGATATTTCTTGTTTCAGCTATGAGAAATAGTGCTATAATGGCCAAAATGAAACAGGGATCAAACAACTCAATAGCAATAATAATAATAACTAATTAAAAAAGAAAAGGATCTGATATGTGTATCATGAAGTACATTTTACAGGAGCACAAATCACCTTAAGGAACACCCATCCAGTTGAGTGCAATGAGGACAAAGGAAAAGCCAAGTCTGCTGCTAAAGCTCCTGGCTGTGCTGCTGGGAGGGGGAGGGACTTGCATTTATACACATCAAGGTGTTAGAAACTGTCTTATATCTCCCTGTGGGGACTAGTGAGCCCTGCAATCATTACTACAGGCTGCCCTGTTGTTTCTCAGCCCATGTCAAGAACATCAATTAAGGGAACTCCAAAGCTCCTGCACTCTGCAAACCTCAGTCACTGAGCAATTATCGAGTCTCTCTGGCTGGCAATTATTTCCTTGCTGGCCTCTTTCATGTATCCAGCTCCCTTGGTGCACTTGTGCAAGGTGGGGATCAGGTGACCCACTGTAACAAGTATCTTGTCTCAGGGGCTCAGGGAGCTGCACAGGGAGAAAGATGGATCCACAGTGGAGTTAGGAGGACAGGCCACAGTGGGCCAGGAACCTGGGTGACAGCCAGGAGGCCAGAGCGAGGTCTCTCCTCTATCCTTTTGTCTCAGTGGGCATTTCAACAGCCTCAAAATGATGGTGGCAGACTTTGCTGCAGAGAAGCATGGCCTCCCTAGCAGGGCATCAGGACTATTTCACTGTGAACCCTTGGTGCCTCCTTGAAAACAGATGGAACTCACAGAAACAATGACTTCCCCGGGGCAGTCTCTTTCTCTCTGTGTGTCTCTCTTCCTGTTTCATGCACTCTCTGTCTCTGTGTATGTTCACGTCATCTCTGTCTCTCTGCTTTTTCTGTCTCTATCTCTGCATCTCTGTCTCTGTTTGTCTCTCTGTCTGTCTGTCTTATGTGTGTGTATTGCAGGTACACATGAGTGGGCTCATGTGGAGGCCAGAGATTGACATTGGATGTTTTTTTTACTAATTTCTCCACCTTATTTTTCAAGGCAGTCTCTCACTGAGCCTAGTACTCAATAGAAAGCCTCTGGGATACAACTGTCTCTGCTCACAAGTACTGGGGTTACAGGCATGTGCCACCATGTCCTGATTTTACATGCGTACTAAACATCCAGACTTTGCTCTTGTGTAGCAAGGCTCTTTCTCCTGAGCCACCTCCTGAACCCTGGGTTTCCTTATTCACTATTGTGTCTCAGAATCATCTAATAAACTCTGGCATGACCGTTGTTTGAGTACGAAGAAGGAATGCGAGAAGATCGTGATGGCAAAAGCATACAGGTTCCTAGAGGTGGGCATCCTGGCTTGTAGTGAGATGGTAACTGTGCAACCCATGGAAAGATGGTCTTGTTCTGTACCTATGTCATGCTGCTCCTTCTATATGTGAAGAACTGCTTTCTTGGGTGTTGTGGGGCTCTGGGATCCAGAGGAATAGAAGAAGCCAAGCACCTCAAAGGCAAAGGGCTGAGTAGCTTTCAGATATCTATCTGTAACTAGTTGAATTCCGTTCTTAACCTGCTATTCCAAGCCCTCTGGAGTTCTGTAGCATGTATTTCCCATAAATGAGGACATTTCTCTGTGTAACCATGTTGCATCTATTAAAGGATGAGGAGGTGGCTCAGTGGGTGAAGTGCCTGCCCTGTAAACAAGGGATCTAAGTTCTAATCCCCAGAACCTATGCAAAACCAGGCACAGTAGTTTTATGTTATCCCAGTGCATAGAAACACACACACACACACACACACACACACACACACACCCTTCCCCTCAAAGTAGATGGGTGCTTCATTCTTTCCATTCCAATGCTTGGTTTTCCCACCGGTCCACTTCCACATTCACAAAATAGCCCCTGTGTGAAAAGGGTTCTGCCCCCTCCCAAAACTAGGTTACTAGGTCAGAACTGAGTTCAAAGATATGAGTCCTTGGGGGAGACTTCATAGTCAAACTATGTGTTACTCTGATTTTTCTGGATGCTTCATTTTCTGGATTTTCCAATTAGAATTCTTTCTTTCCCTCACCAGCCTTTATACATTTTAGACATACTCTCTTCATTAAGAAAATGACTACGTCAATCTCTGGCAGTAGGTTTTCTAGGCTCCTCTTGTGTGTTTCCCTACATTGGCTTTGAAAATCACCATTTGTCAATGCTCTTTACTTCCTTTCAGCAGAGAACGGTATTTGGAAGAGGAGAACAGGATATAAGGGTGTTTGGCTGTCCCCTGGCACTCATGTTGCTTGTATGCATGTTTGCTTCTGTGTTGATTTGTATGGGATGCTGTGGGCTAATACTAGTATATTCACTTGTAGCCCATCCTCAGATTTCTTCTCCTTTTTACACCTTCTGTATTTCTGAGACCTTCTCTGACACGGAAAAAGCTGTCTGTTATCTTCCATAATGCAGTCATTTATTTAATCAAATCTCCAGTATGAAAAACCTCCCCCGTCCTTTGCCACCATCTCTCCATGATAGAATCCCACTCTGATTCCATGTGGTTGTGACTCTAAGCTGCCTGGATAACTATTTACCTTTCCAAGGTTTCAGAGCCTTACCTGAGGCTCCCTCCCAAACAAACAGGCAGTCCTCTACCCAGGCTCTTTAATGATCCATCTTAGTATTGCTTCCTTCCTCTGGGCTCAGCTCTTTTCAAATCTTGATATGTGTCCAATTCTTTTTATTATACAGATATTTACTCATTTAGACAGAAGACACTTAGTAGATGTTTGCTGTGTGATCAAAGGAAGGACACCATAGACAAAAGCTCAAATACAGGCAGGAAGGGGAAGCAAATCCTTGTTTTACCTGAATTGATGGAGGCGGACAGAACCAGGAACACAGCAGACAGAAAGTCAAGGTCAGACTCCCTAGAGTTCAAAGTTCCTATGAAAGGAGCACTTGGAAGTGAATAACTAACTATGGCCTTTCAGTCTGGGAGACATGGCATGTCTGTATGTGGAAGCAGCCTTCTTCTCCTGTGGGAGGTGTCTTATATAGGTGAGTAAAAACACCTGAAGTCATAGTGTCACACGTGTGCAAGTACACATGTACATGTTCAGCAATTTGTGTTTAGAAATTGAGCACCACATCATTGGTGTGTGTGTGTGTGTGTGTGTGTGTGTGTATGTGTGTGCACATGTGCAGAAGGGCCTAGGGCACACTTGGATACCACATCATTGGTGTGTGTGTGTGTGTGTGTGTACACATGTGCAGCATGGACTCATGGCACACTTGGACACCATATCATTGATGTGTGTGTGTGTGTGCAGCATGGACTCAAGGCACACTTGGATACCACATCATTGATGTGTGTGTGTGTGTGTGTGTGTGTGTGTGTGTGTGTGCACATGAGCAGCATGGACTCAGGGCTCACTTGGACACTACATCATTGGTGTCATTGCGACCTTCATCTTGAATTTTAGTGCTGCGAGTTCACTGTGCCAGTGGAAATGTGGCCTCCCTAAGATGTGATAGTTTTGATGTTCTCATGTATAAATGCATAAAAAGAAAGATTCTTTTCATACTTCATCTACTTCCTTGTCAATCTCGGCTTCATTTTCAATTCCCTTCTTTAGTGTCCTAATTTCCTCCTTGATGGATTGCTTGATTCCATCTTTAGGAGCCCAGCTTGCTGCTGAGATTCAGTTTTAGGCTGGAATATCAGTCTCTGTCTCTTACTCTGTCTCTCTCCTTTTCTCCCCTTTTCCGTTCCCTTCTCTTTCCCTCTCCTTCCTTCCCTCTCCCCTTCCCTCTCTCCTTTATAAATCCTACCACCAGCAGCCTTGGAATGCAGCATTTGTACTGAAGTTGGAATACAGACCCTCCCGCCTCTACCACACCCCACAGGCTCTGGCCATGAAAGCTTGAGTAGGTAATTCTGGGAAGGGAGCATGGTAGCTGAGTATGTGCAGTAGACACACAGAATACTGCGTGCTCAAGACATTCTCTGTCTCATAATCCGTTGCCCCCTTCCCTGCCGAAAAATATTGGCTATTTACTTGTTAGTTTTCCTTTTTTTGTGGTGCTATTTGGTCACTCCATGTTATAGTGCCACTCAAAACATCTTCTCTTCTCAGAAAACTGGAGTGACCAGTGACTTTCCAACAAGCAGTCAACACATCACAGGTTTGGCTGGAACCTGTCTTCTGCTGTGTTATACTCAGATAGAGTGGCTTTCAAAATTCAGAATTATAAAATTACTTTGGATCTCAGAGAGTATTGATGCAGTGTTTTGAGGGGTACAGAGTACTCTGCTCTTCCACGAGCAGCCCTGCTACTTAGCAGCTTGTGAGCCATAGGGATAAGGACATGGTTTGATTCTTACCTGCCATTTGGGCTTTACTCTCCTAAAATGTTAGAGAGAGCTAGCACCAAAGCCTTATCAACCTTCCTTAAAACCTATGCCAGTAAAGGACTGATGGCTGCTGGTTCTACTGAGTTAGGGGCTACACCACCAAAAGTACAAACCTCCCCAACATCAGAATGTCACAAGACTTGTCAACCTTGAAGCCTGGGTCTAATGTATGTGATGGAATGCAAAGTCTAGATATGGCTCAAATCTGCCTGTGCCACGCACAGGCCCTTTATCTCCTAAGAGCTCATGGCTTAGCCACAGTAGATGAGAAAATAGAAAACTGCTTTTCAGAGTTGTTTAAAATTCAGGGAAGATGTCTATATGATATACTCAGAACATGGGAGGCATTCAGTATATTAGAGAGGTAATAATATTAATAATAGCTCTGATCGTGATCCTTTGTTCTTCGAAAGCCACCTTGCATGCAATGGGTGTTCTATAAATTATTCTGGTTGAGTTAATTCTCTTTTGATACTCAAAATCATGGGATGTCTTGACTCTAGACAAAAAGAGCCTACTCAATTAACTGTGTTTTAAAGTGTCAGTAAGGGCCAGGAGAAGGTATTTCTATGCTTTGTGTTTTTACAGTCTCATCATCTGCTCTGGTTTTTAGATGGAAAACTGTGATAGTCAATTATGAATCAGAAGTGAGTTCCCTTTATTAACACATATGCACACCACAGACACACACACTCACACACACACACACACACACACACACACACTCACACACACAGCTGGAGCTGCTGCTGGCTAGCTGTGATTTACCACCTCATGTCCCAATAGAGAGAATTTGTAGTTGGATTAATGCCCCTTCCTCTGGTAGTAAATCAATTCCATACATGTGGCCATATTTTCACCCGAACGACAGGGAGCAATGACTGCTATATTGTAGGCACTGTAGGAGAACTTGAGGATAACTCCCGGACCACCAGGCATCTCCTCCATGAATAACAGACTCCTGTGATTTTCCTGGGGAGAGTCATTTTAGAAAGCTTGGTTCAATTGGTTCAAAGACAGAAAAATGGAGCTTAGGGCTTTAATGGGGCAGCTCAATCGGCCAGGTTAGGCTTCTTCCTAGAGTGTCATAAGGGGGCTGATTGGGAAAGTGTCTCTTGGCCATGCTCCTCTGTTGTGAGATAATCTTTTTGTATACTTTGAAGATGTATCTTTATTTTACTTCACCTGTCTAAGGCACCTTCTGATTGGTTTAGTAAAGAGCTGAGTGGCCAATAGCCATGTGGGAAAATATAGGTGGGATTTCCAGGGAGACAAAGGAACTCAGGGTAAGAACGAGAGAGGCAGGGATTCACCATCGAGACACAGCGGGAAGTTGGATGTAGGGTATCGAGAAGTTACAAGCCTTCTGGCAGAACATAGATGAATATGAATGGGTTAATTTAAGTTGTAAGAGTAAGATGGCAACAGTGTAAGTTAGGGCTAAGCTTCTATACATAATAAGAAGTCTCTATGTCATTATTTGGAGCTGGTAGGTTGAAGCAAGTCTGATTACATTCTTCTTTGCTTTCACACCCTGGGCGTCATGAACTTTTCCATTACACCTTACACAGGTTCTTCCCAGATTTTCCAGGTCTGCATATTGGTCCTCCCTGCCACCTTGTTATATCCACTTAGCAAAAGCCTGTTCTAGGTTAGGGCATCCATGGTATTCTCTTACCACTCAGAACATTGTTGCTGAATTCTCATAGGCGTGTATGAAGAGCCTGCTAATATCATCCATATGGTTTCCTTTCTTTTGCCCATGTCTTTCCTGTATAGAGTACTAGATCTCTAATACACTGAGCCCAGAGCACGTTGGGGTACTAAATGAGTTACCAGCAGTTCAATAAATGAAGCAACAAGAAGGCATTGAGTATGCTGCAGTGGTTCGAAGGTGTCAGATTTCTGGAACAGGAGCTGCCATGTGGGTGCTGGGAATTGAACCCGGGTTCTTTGGGAGAGAAACCAGTACTCCTAACCCCTGAGCCATCTCTCCAGCCCCCATGTGCTGCAGTGGTAAGGATCTCACTACAGTTGATTTGAAGACTTCTCACTAAGTGCAAGAGGAAACTTGAAAGGGCTGTAGGTGACCAGGAGTCATGAGCAGATAGATCTTTTGGATGTATGAGACTCTGATTTTGAAGAATGCAATTTTTAGTGACATATGCCTTCCTCATTAGTGTGCTTCTATTCATCTTATTTTAACATAAAGAAAGCTACAGAGATTTCTACATCTTGGCACAGAAACTCATAGGGCTTGGGGGCAAACCTGACTCTATGTAGTCAGAGAGGTAAAATCACTCTTGGTTCCTGGTGAGGACTGCATGCTTGTTACTTAGCACTGTCATGCATCTCTATGTATCACAAATGTCTTCTTGGCCCCTGTCTTAGTTAAGGTTTTTCTCACTGTGAAGAGACACTGTGACCATGGTAACTTTTATAATAAAAACATTCAATTGAGGGGTCTTGCTTACAGTTTCAGAGGTTCAGTCCATTAGAATCATGAAGGGGAGCAAGGCAGTGAGCAGGCAGATGGGGTGCTGAAGCTGGGAGTGCTACATCTTGCAGAAAACAGGAAGTCACCTGACAGTCACACTGAGGGAAGCTTGAGCAAAAGAGACCTCAAAGCCCTCCCCCACAGTGACTGACTTCCTCCAACAAGGCCATATCTCCTATTAGTGCCCTTCTCTTTGGGGATCATTTTCTTTTAAGCCACCACATTCCGCTTTCAAAGAAGATATGCTAGCCAGGAGGGTGCAGGCAAATCTCAATCTTGTGTCCTTTATCAATTTGCAGCTCAGACCTTCTGAATATGAGCTGGTCCATTCAGCCCTCACAGATATCAGACAAATGAGTTCATCATCGTATCCCTTACCTGGCCCTGCCTGGTTTGGGTGCATCACTTCCTTTATGGGCGCCCTCTCATCTTTGAGCAGGCTCCCCAGAGTCAGGATATTGGCTGGTAGAAGATACCTAGGACAAATATCTTCTGACCATTTACCCATGGTAATTCCTTTCTTCTTTTTAAATCAAGAAGACAGAAAAATTCTCATTTTGCTAGATGAAGCAATGACATGCTAAGAGATCCCTTTTCCTTGCAAACTTGCTGTTGGATTGGCAACAAGGCTGAATTCAAATGATATGCATATGGGTAGAATTTGTTGGATAGATTCCTTGGGTTCTTCTTGCAGAGGACTTTATCTAGCTGAGGAGTTTTTATTCTTTCCTAGTGTCTTTTCCAATCCCTAGAATGAAGATGTGGTGGCTAAAACATCGATATGCATGCTGTGGGTACAGAATAACTGATTTCCAGCTATTTCCAGCAATTGGAAATAACTATTTCCAATCTATTGCCAGCTACAGCATATGCTCCTAGTTTGTGAGTGACTCCAGTGCCTTGGGCAGACTTCTCACATTCTATCTGGAACTTTGCTACTTTCTTGTGTCTTCCTTCACGAGAATATCTCATTTACTTCCCAACAGTCTCCTGGCCACTTCTAAATCTGCATAAGAATCTTTAACTCAAACCTAAAAATGTGTTTTGCTATGAGGCCACTGATCCTTGATTATTTGATGTTCAAAGCTGTCTGATTTCTGCCAAGACTGGAAGTAACAGGACCATAGAGTACAAAGTCACATGCTGAGAATTTCCCCACAGTTTGGACCCACCAATCATAAGAACAGTTTGTATATGAGCAAATTAATGCCATGTCTTTGCAGATGAGAAAGAAGTTATTATTAATTCTACAGCATCATCCACACACTTCATTTTCTTCTAGTGTGTACTAGGTACTTCTCACTTCTTCACTGAAGGTTGGATGGATATGGATTATTTGTGTGTGTGTGTGTGTATACACCATGAATGCATGTGGAGATTAGAAATATAGATTCTCTTTTCCCCTGAGAATAGAATTCAGGTTGTCAGGCTTGGCAGCCAGTACCTTAGCCAGCTGAGTCATCTTTCAAACCCTGAAATGAAGTATATAGAAGACATCTCTAGTATTATTGTGCTTATATTCTGGAAAAAGGAGATTAATTGACATGTTAACATGTGCAGAGTCAGTAATTAGTATGTCTGGACAAATAAACTACATTGATGGAAATGGTGCTTCTCTCGGGTTCCTGCTGGCTTCATATAGTCCTGGGGGTTCTTTGCTTCAGTCTCTGCCAGTGTCTTAACATGGTCTTCTCTGGTGTGTCTGTGTCCATTCTTCTAATAGTGGCACTAATCATTGGCTTTAGGTCACCCCTTTTATCTTGAAAGTCACAGAATATTAAAAGCAGGTGATAATCACTGATAGCAAACATTTTTTTTTTCAGGAGACACAGCTGAACTCACACTTCCTTTCATTTATGTTTGGCATTGGCAGGCTGTGAAGCTGTGCAAAGCTTGCTCAGTAGAGAACAGATAGTACAGGAGAGCAGTAAGGGGTGTGAATGTCATCCACACATGAACCTCTGGGACTCGACCAGGGTAGAAGCAAAAGCCACAGAAGACAGAGACAGATTCAGAACTCCTTTTGGTGGCAGAATAGACATGTCCTGTTGGCAGAGTGAGTCTGGCTGGGTGCATGGTTCTATAAAGAGAAGTACCAACAATATCACCTAAATGCTTATCTTGTGTTTTAATGAGGAGCCACTGATAAAGAGAAAGGGGATCTGCAGAGGGACATGCTTGGTGGCATTTTACCTGAATCACAGTGGAGAGCAGGTCATACTGCAATTTTGGAGCCTTCCAGCAAAGCAGTGACAGTGTCACATACATTGCCCAACCCTCCTCATCCTAGTCAGAGTTCTGTGGTCCCACTGGGCTGCTGTGGGGATGATGTAAAGACCCCTCAGATTTGGCTCATTTTGAAGGTGGTCAAGTTTGCAAAAAGGATAAAAGGCAGAAACTTTCCTAATATCCAAGATGAAAGCTCTTAATCTAATTCTGTGTCTCCTTGAGGACCACAGTTGTGCAGGTCCGCCTCCTCAGTGCTTATTCGGTCCATACGAAGTTTTCTGTTCTCTTTTCAGAAAACAAAGATCCCCAGGCATCCAGTGCTCTGTGTGGGGTGTTGGGGCTGTTTCTATTGACTGTGTGTTGCCTTAATGGCCCAGCATTGATCTGAGCAATCGACCTCTGGGTTTCAAATAACTGACACAATTTCCAATGGAACCAGATAATTAAGACTTCTCAAATGGCAACTAATAATTTGCATTTGCAGGGCAGCCATACGCAGGAGCCTGGGGAACCCTATGGCTAGTGAGAAATGAAAGGCAGTGCTCATCCTGGTGGTCGTCTGTTCCTTGCTAATGGAGCCTTAGAAAAATCATTTTGCCCTTCTGACCTCTCTCACCAATGTTATCAAGTGACCTCAGGAAGTTATTTTCATTTATTGGAAAGCACTCGGGACCAGCTGGAAGCATTATGGGGCATGATCCGGTTCTGTTCTCTGCCTCCATTCTAGATGGCTCATAAAAGGCTCTATGGAACACCTGGAGGCTCCATGACAAAAACCCTCTTCTTCTAATTCTTCTCTTCTCTAATGTGCTTCCCAAATCCAAGTTTGGACCTTTGTTCTGATGATCCCCTGTGTCCATGCATCCAGGACTGAAGCTGAGATTCCTATGAGAGATGGCACAAGCTAGACACACCTTTATTTTATGTTCCCACCCCTATATCATCACAAGTAGATACAATGGACCTCACCCTGGACTCTGGCCTCGGCTACTGAGATGACTGGACAATCCTTCTGTGGAGTTATCATGTGTCCTTACTTGGATTAACACACCCTCTTGAGCTCTTCTCATCCGACAGTGAACAGAGCTTACCCTGGAAACTTTTGGCCCAAGGATGAGAAGAAAAGAGATGGACATGAAAAGAATTCCAACCTAGAGCTTTCAGCAAGCCAATAAAACACAACATAATTCAGCTACCTCACAGCCTCTCCATGGGACCTGATGTGTGACATGTTCTTCCTGTGGCATGCCAGCCAGACAGGGGTTTTAAAAAATGGCTTGTCATGTAACACCATTAAGGCAGTAGCTGGCAGATAATTACCCTGATGTGTGGTGTTTATTTGTCTATGAGCTCATATCCCCTTAAAATTACCATGTCAAAGGCCAAGGCCATGCTCTTCAATACATCAGAGTCTGTCCACAATAGACATTCAGATATTGTCATCTGTGAGTAATTGTGTGAGAAGCAGAGAGAGGAGAAATAATGGAGAACGGGGGCACTGGCTGCACCCTATATGTCACATGGACAGCAGGCTTATTGAGTGCTAACTGTGTGCTGCGCAGTGCTGTAACACTTTTAAAACCCATTTTTATTGACTGTTAATATCCCTGTCTGGTAAAGAATTAGGCTTTAGTGAGGTAGGGGGTTTCCTTAAAGTACCAGCCACGGAAGGAAGCTGAACTTCTCAGTCTTATTTCCATCACTTGGAAAAAGAACTGATTGGTCTCTGTGGGGTGAAAAAAAGAAGCCAGAGTTTAAAGACCTATCTGTGGCTCAGCAACCAAAAGATGGCGGAGCAAGAATTTGAAATGGTACCTGTTTGCTTACAAAATTATGCCAAGATAGAAGTGGCACAAAAGCTCTCCCTGCTAGAATGGAGCTGTGAAAGGCCCGGGTAAGAGAATTCTAAGTAGGTATAGTACAGAGGGTTCCATGTGCCAAGCAACAGCAGGAGCATAGAAGTTGCATCAGTTGGTTGTAGGTAGGGCTTATGGTGTGCAGACAGAGTCCATTCAGTTCAGATCTCAGGCAGTGTGACTGTACAGTGACCTTGCTTTCTTGAATTTATTTGATCTTCTGAGGGCTCCGGCTGCTACTCAAGTTCAAGTCTGTCTTTCTCAGCTTCTCATGAGACCCCTGAAGCAGCTAAGGTTCATCTGTACTGACAGGCTTCTTCTACATGGCTTTGTTAATTTTTTGGGCTCCTAGGCGGGCATGCATGCTCTGTCAAAGTACTGGACAGTGATAAGCATGTGCCAGAGATTACAGAGAACTATTCAGTGGCCTGGGAGATACACACCATCACCCTCACTTGATAGGAGAGGACACCAATTCAGAGGTAGTATAATCACAGGCTTAAGTGGTTGGTCAGACCACTAAGATGAATCTCTTTCTGTCTCTCTCTTTCTCTCTCTGTCTTCCCCCCCCATGTGTGTGTTATAACTGAGACCAACTTACACATGCTAGTGAGGCAGTTGTTTTATAACTGAACTATATCCCCAACCCATAAGAGATTCCTCTTTACTAACTAGCCATGCTTGTAGACTGAAGAAAAGGATCCTCATTTTTTGCTGCGTCCTTTCCTTTCCGTTCTCTCTTTCCTACCTGTCTTTTTGTGAGACAGACAAAGGTTCTCTTCCTACCAGGCAGAAATAACTCCCTGTCCAAAAATAAATAAAAATATCAGGGTGCAAGTTTTGATGAGCTTCACGTGAACTGAGCCTTTAGCCCTTCACACGTGTGCTATATACATAAACCAATATGTGGCCATGTCAAGCACAGCCATCTTCCAGGCTCCATGAACATAAACGGCAATTTCCTACTCATAATGGAGGTAGTAAGCAGCTATACCCACTCTTTTTCTGATGCTTGCCATCCAGACTGCAGCTGAAGGGGCCCTGCATGGGGACAGGGCTGTCAAGGGCACAATGAAGAAAGATACTGCAGGAAAAGGATGTGGTTTATGTTGGATTCAGAATGAAACTTAACTCCTAAGCGAGATGCATCTGAGACAAGAAATTACTGACCTCTTGAGCATCTCACTGCCACCTGCTGAGGCAGTATCCACAACCATGATGAGGCCTGACATAGATGCATCTCTAAAATGGGGCAATGCATGACTTGTGCAACTGATCTGGCTAACTCATCATCTTTTGGAACCTCACTGTCTTTTTCTTGTGATCCAGGCCTTACGGATATAGGTTTGTGAGAATAAACAGTTACTATACTTGACCTTAGCTCAAAATCTGAGAAGCAATGACCGCTATTATTATTGTTGTCATCAATCAGGTTTCAGATCTACAAAAGTAATGATTCTGGGGTAAACACTGGTGTTTGTATAGGACCTGCACCCTGCACCACTGCAGTGGGATTTCACAGTCACGTCCTAAGTGTCCTGATATGTTGTGTGTCTCAAAGCTGTCACCACATTGTCCTCTGTATGGATCAGGGACTGGCTCATGTGATGTGAGATGTCTTTTTGTCTTCTGTGAATTACCATTGTATAATAAAGGAGCTGTTTGGGCCTATGGTAAGCCAGTTTATAGGCTGGTGGGAATTACAAGCATACATAAAGAGGAAGGTGGGCAGAGTCAGAGTGAGATGCTGTGAGCTGTCACGAATAGAGTAAGATGTAAAGGAATTCAGGTGAGCCATGAACCACATGGCAAGACATAGATAAAAAGAAATGGGTTAAGTTGTGAGAGTTAGCTAACAATAAGCATGAACCATAAGCCAAACAGCATGTAATTAATATAAGCCTCTGTATGTTTCTGCAGGATGGGTCAGGAATTTCTTACTCCACATGTGCATTATTCAATGACTTGAATGAAACAAAACACATAGTGAGTGAATATTACAAGCAGCACTTCAAATCCTTTAAGTCTCAATCTGTTGTTCCTCTTGTCTAGCCCCTAGAGCACTGGTGTTAATGGTGACAAGGGCAGTGATAATAGCTGTGCATATGAGGTAAGTGTTTGTGTGTGTGTGTGTGTGTATGTGTGTTCAGCATGCATGTTATGTGTGTATGTATGGTAAGTGGTACATGTATATTTATAGGGTTTATGTATGGGAAATGTATGGTATTTGTGTATATGGTGTGTGGAATGCATAATATATGTATATAATATGTATAGGGGAGTGTTGTGGTATATGTATATCATATATATTCTATATAGAATATATGTATATATGGTGAGTAAGCATGATGTATATATGTATTCTGTGTGTAGGTGAAGAAAGTATGAAATATGTACAGCATGTATGTGTGGTATGCATGTATATATGGTATATATGTCTACTGTGTGAAGAAAGTATGAAATATGTACAGCATGTGTGTGTGATATGCATGTATATATGGTATATATGTCTACTGTGTGTATGGTGTGTGTATTAATACAGTGCTCATGTGAACCGTACATGTGGTGTGAATTTATGTTACATATAGATATAAGGCATGCGTGTCATCTGTGCATAACTTGTAGTAGAAGAGTGTGTGCCTCTATAGTGTGTATATGATCTGAGTGAAGTGTATGCATGTGTGTGTGTGTATGTGTGTATGATATGCATGGAGTATGTGTTTATGTATGGTATATATGTATAATATGTATGTTCATTGCATGTATGTGTATATGTGTGATTTTATGTTTTCTCTGTGTGTGTTGTATCTGTTATGTGTGGGGTTTGTGGTTTGTGTATATATGTCATGTGTACATAGTCTGTATATGTGGTATGTGAAACTTGTATTAGTATACATTGTGTTTGCATGTTCTATATGGTCTCTGTGCATGTGTGTGTTGTATGTAGTTTGTATATACAGTTTGTATCATCCCTGCATATTATATGTGCTATGTGTGTATGCATGTTATATATTTATGGTGTCTGTGTGTGTTGTGTATTATTATCTATTGGTCTCTTTGAGGGTTGTGTGTGTAGAGTCTGTATGTATGTATGTTCTGTGTGTGATTATGTTGTTTGTGTGTTGTCTTAATGGTCTCTGTGAATGGTATGTGTGTGTACAGTGTTTTTGCTCAAATGAACCTTTGCTGGAATGTCCTATTAAGTTGCCTTTTGTCATTGTCCCAGATTTATTGCTTTAATTTGTTTTGGCTCTTTGTACCAAAGAGCTGCATTTGTTCTGTTCTCCCTCAGTTTGAACTTGCCCGTGGGGCATAAAAATATACTTTTATATTTCACTCTCTATACTTTGTTCCTCTGGTGACCAATGTTAACCAAGAAAATGATTTACCTTGGATTTGAGGGTCAGCAAACTGTTAGGTCATTTGTATCTGTGGCATTTCAGTGTTTATAGATAAAAGTGTGCAGACACTAACCAGTACCACTGAAGATTTGGGACTCCTGTGAGGAGATGAGCTGGTATTTTCCAAGGACTGGTCTTTCTATTTCAATTATGTCACTTCAGTGAATGTGCTGTACCCTGATAACTCCACCACCCATGGCCATGTAGACTTGTCTGGGATATTTCCAACTGGGCCATACTCTTACTGCATCACGTGTGAGATGACCTTGTGTAGAAATGTCTGACTACTTTCCTCCATTCCACAGTCCACTGTTGGCCTTCCTCCACTGAATGGAGAAATGTATGAGATATCTTGGGACCATGTCATTCAAAGCTTTTATAAATCACCTAAATACCATCTTGTGGGGAAGCCCAAGGGGAAGAAATAAGTGTTATAAAATAGAGAATGTAGAAATGGGGAGAGGGAAAAGAAAAGGGCGGAAACTGGAGTCAGAGGTCCAAGTTTCAATTCTTCTCCATGTGATCCAGGCCTGACATTATCTGAGTCACACCCCACCGGTGTGGGGTTGGTAGGATCAGGTCACATGCTGTCTTCTCATATCAGGTCCTAGGGCAGGTATGACAGGTGCTGAGGAAGTTGAATTTCCAAATGGCCACGGTCCACACTTTGCCATTTCAACCTGACTCCCCTTCTCAATGTCTTTGCAGCATGCAATTCTCTCCTTCTCTCTGTTCACATCATTTTCCTCTTCCAGCTGTTTCTCAATGGTCCTCACTGGAGACAAGTCTGACCACAGTTGGACCTTGACACCTCTCTCTATCATTTTCTTCACAATGCCTCTGGGGCCCACATTACACAGCTGTATTCAATTTTGCTTTGTATCTACTCTGTTTCCCAATGTGGGATGCTGTTTGGGGGAGGTTTAGGCGGTGCAGCTTTGTTGGAGGAAGCCCATTACTAGAGGCGGGATTTGAGAGTTATATTCTCATTCTTCTTCCGGTTTGCTCTCTTGGCCTTTTGAAGTATACTCCCAGCTTCCTGCTCAAGTTGCCACACCTACTGCTTGCTGCCATGCTTCCCTGCTATGATGCATGCTTTGGACCTGTAGGTCAAATGAAGTAAATTCTTTCTTCTTTATGTTCCCTTGGTCATGGTGTTTTTCACAGCAACAGCAAAGTTACTGAGATACCGAATGACTGGTCATAGCACTTATGGCAACAGTGATCAACACACTGGGGCTGAGTACCTTTTCTCTCTTGGACATGGAGTGTAGGCACATGGTCAGCAGGTATTCTATAACACTATGGGAAGTGGCAAAGGTGAAGTTAGAGTCCATTACTTGCTGGGCTTTTTCTGTATGCTGATTATCATACTTCTTGGAAAGCATGTGCAGGTATGGCTGGCTGGAGTCTCTGACTTCTGTTCAGCCTCTGTATGAAGAAAGGGGGATCCAGTACTATGTACTTCTAGCCATCAGACCCACCCCATCCCTGGGTATGTAAGGGAGAGTCAGTGCTGATGGTGGGGGAGGCAGAGACTCAAATATGACGCTGAGATGAGAGCTCATGGGACTATTTGACACTGCACATGCTTCTTCATTGGAGAGAACAAGGAGCATTTGGCTGTGTTCCCATCAGTCTGAGAATGTGTGAACACTACCCAAAAATAGACACTAAGGATGTTCTCACCTAAAGGTGCCTAGACTGAAGTTCCCCACCATAAAGGTGTCCTGATGGGAGGTCCTTTTACTTCAAGGTACAGTGGACTTCCACTTGAAGACTCACAAGCTGTAAGTCCTCCCGAGGTGGAGTACATGGAGGGGTGTTTGCTTTTACCTTAAAACAAAGACTGCCAAGGTTTCCATGTCAAAGGCCAGATGGTAAATACTGCAGCCTTGAAATCAGTGTCAGGAGGGCGCTCACAGCTGCTCAGCTCAACCATTTAATCAGAACAGCAGCTGCCGACAGACAGTCAGGAGTGTGCTGTGTTATGTGTGAATGAAATAGCTTGCATGTGAGCAGGCTGGGCTCCCAGATCCCAGTCTCCTGTCTTGGCTCTCCAGTCATCTTAGACACATTGAACCCTGACCCAGCACTCAGAGCATTACATGCTTGGCTAGTGGGAGGTCTGCTATCTTGTTATTAATACAAAATTTATAATTTTTTGAGAATTTCATGCATTGTAGTTTGATCATATTTACCCCCAAATCCTCCCAGATCCCTCTTCACATCTACTCTCACCATTTTATCTCTTTCTTCCTTCTTTCCTCCTCTGCCTCCTCCTCCTCCTTCAGAAGACACTATCTAGAAGCTGAAAACATAATCTACTTGCTCTTACAACCTTTCCCATACCTCGTTCACAATTTCCCCTGAGCCTCAGGTGCAGGCTATATACAGCAATTGGGGAGGGTTGCTCCGCCACCATCGGTTCCTCTGCATTTTGACCTGATGCTGTGGCTTTCTTCAATGGTCTCTGTCAGATTTGCTTCTGAGCTCACATGCTTCTGAACAGCCAGACTCACTACTCACAACCCTTTTCCTTCTCTACCAGAGCACAAGCATGCCAAGGCTATGCCCTCATAAGATATGCCTCCTGGCCCCACCCCGCCTATTTTTAGATGCGTGCTTTTGCCCAAAAGAACTCCTGAAGTTGAATTCACCTGCCAGCGGGAAGCTCCATAAAGAGGCACAGACACCCACCAGCCTAGGGCCACAAAGGAAAAAGAGTCCAAGGTTAAGTTGTACACAAAGGATGAAAAAATGCAGATGAAGGCTGCCTGGCAGAGGAGCCAGAATTTGCAAACATGTAGAAGCAGGAGATATTCTCCTTTTCTGAGGGAAAGAGATCTCTGGATGAAGCAGGGAGCATGCAGACAAGCTTCACCTGTTGGTGCAGCTCTGCAATTTTTGGGGATTTTTTTCTGACACTTGTGAAGCTCTGAAGAGACAGTTTCATGGGGTCTCGAGGAAAGCTGAGACAGGGAGCCAGTGCTCAGGACTGTTGGATGTAAGAGCTGTTGTACCTATAAGTGCTTGGGTTAGTTTGTCTGGAGCAGGAAGAGAGCACAGAGGCCAATACTACACAGGATTTCTCCTTCCTGACCGTGGTTCAGGAATACATCCTGAATCTTTTACTTCACACACTCCAAAGTCGCTCAAAAAGGCAGGACAGAAGGAATGTAGCTCCAGGATAAAGGGCCCTTGTGAATAGGGCCTGTTCTCACTGCTTGGATGTCCCTACTGGTGAAGGGGTCCTCACAACAGACAGAAGGAAGCAGATGTGGCCCCTCAACACTGGGTGACCCACAAACCTGCAGATGATGGAAAAGACCCCAGAGTTGGTGATGTTCTCTTACTTATACGCCAGTGGGGAACAAAGACAGTTGGAATTTGTTCTTAAAGGGGCCACCTTCTTCCTTTTCTTTCTTAATGTTGGCACCTCTTAAAGCCTGTGAGAGCCTGCTGCAGGGAGGGATGGGCCTCATGGCTCTGGAACTCAGTGGTACAATTTTCCTAGACTGGTATAGAAGGTATAAAACATTCATTCTGTCCCAGGTAAAGAGGGCAGAGGTACTGGTAGGGTTGGATCCCCTCAGAGTCTATGAGAGAAGCTACCCCAGGCTTTTTCCCCAGGCTCCTGCCCATTTCCAGCCACCCCTGGTTTTCCTTGGCTATCAGACACATCACACCACATTTCTGCTCCAGTTTTCACAAACCTTCTATGTCTCAAATGCATCTTTTTTTTTTTCCTATAAAAAATTGCTGGTTGTGCTTAGAACCAACTTTTAATCCATTCTGTTTTATATGAGATTCTAAGTTTAATTGCCTCTACAAAGACATAATTTTCAAGGAACAGTATCTTAATAGACACTTAGAGGGTTAGGACTGAAACATGTTTTTTTTTTTAAAAACACAAGAGCAGCAGAGTGGGTTGCACACCAGAGAAACTCCACATCTCCTCCCCTCATCTGTTGGCTTCTTTGATATTCCTGCCTTGATTTTAAACTTGACCCTCACTTTCTCTCCAGTTTTTAGGA
The DNA here is from genome assembly GCA_004025045.1 of Sigmodon hispidus. Taxonomy (NCBI): domain Eukaryota; kingdom Metazoa; phylum Chordata; class Mammalia; order Rodentia; family Cricetidae; genus Sigmodon; species Sigmodon hispidus. The sequence goes on from PVIH01004413.1 coordinate 134,302, forward strand.
ATTCTGTCTGCTTCCTGAGTTTCTATTGAGATAGTGGCTGACATTCACAGTGCTGAATCCTGGGTCTGGGCTGGGGAGGATCTTGGCATCGCTGGGAGCCCTGATAGGTACCTGGAAATTAGCAACATCAGGTCCATTTGTTACTTTGAGAGTCTCTTGCTTTGAGGGAAGATATCTTTTTCCATGGGAGTGAGATTTCCCAGAAAAGGTTTTAAAAACAACATCCTAAAAGCCTTTCTCAAAAACCACACCTAAAAACAGAAGCCTTGCCTCTAGAATGTGGACTCCTGGCAGCAGAAGGGAAAAAATGGCGGAAGGAAGTGGTGTAATGAAGAGGAGAGCATTCGGGAGCTGACTCTGTGGGCCAGGTTGGTCCCTGGAGGGAGCCTCCTCCTTCTTCTTCCTTTTCTGTGGTTGGCCAGGACTTTGTGTCTGGCCTCCACATCTCTAGCTGAACTGGGAATATAGGCATCAGCCAGAGTTCCCGTGGGTCTGTGGTTCAGTGCTACCTGCCATTAGCTTCTAGAAATTGTACTAGTTCCTATGGGCTATAGTCTCGTTGATTTCTTTTTTACAATTGATGGTGTAGAAAAAAAAAATTAAAGCAAGACACAAAATGTTGGAGCCTGGTGCCTGGCATGGAACTGATCCACATAGACCCAGAGTGTGTGACTCTCTAGCTGATGACCTGGATCTTGCTGTCTGCTAGCCATCTCCTGAATGTTTTTTTTTCCTCTGGAAATCTGGGGTGGATGAGCAACACTGGGGGCACAATTGAACAGGGGTGTGTTGGAGAAGAGAGATGATTGGTTTTTGTTGTAGAATGTTTTCCGAGCCCATTTGGGCCCGGAGGTTTGTACCTGGTTTGTGGCGGCTTTTGTCCCCCAAAGAAACGAATCACATGCTTATATTAACTTTATACTGTTTGGCCCATATCTTAAGCACATTACTAGCTAGCTCTTTCAATTTAATTCAACCCATTTCCATTAATCTGTCTGCCACATGGCTCGGCCCATGGCTCACCTGTGTTCCTTACATGATTCTTCTTCTGGGGTTGGCTGGTGACTGACTAACTCTACCCTTCTCCTACCTGCCTGTCCTGATTCTCCACCCACTTCTACAGTGCTCTACCTAGGCCAAACCAGTTACTTTATTTACATTATACAGAGAACATTTCCACCACAGGTGTTTGCATTCAGCAATCTGGAATCTGAGACCTGACTCCATGCCCAGTGAACCTGAGTCTAGGTCTCCCATACGGTTCTCAGTTGTAGTCAATACTCATCACGTGTGTCATGGCAGCCTTGTTCTCACAGTTTTAGGTTTAGACAGCACATGCAGAGGTCAAACTTACTTTCTGTGTACAAAACATAGTTTGTAAGCACCATGTTTGTTAATACATCATGTAAGAACCCTGGAAACTGAGTTTAAGTAACTCCATACATCCTTTACTTACATGGTGCCTCTGGAGACATAGAGGTTCAAATCAAATCTGCTTCAGTTCTGACTCAACAGGTTCGGGGAAAGATGAACAATAGTGATGGATTTTGTTTCTTTCCTCTTTCCTAACCTCCACACCCATGGGAAAGATTATTCATATATATTTGAATGTATATTTAATATGCCCAAATAGAGACAAGTCCTCCAGGGTGCCTAATATCTTCATTTTTCAAAATACTATTCCCTTTTCCCCCTGTTTCATGTACATCCCACCAGCCCTTCAGTGTGCTGTGGCACATATCACTCTTTCCCTCCAAACATCTGGGCTGGGTGAGGCTTTTGTATGTCTTCCTAGTATCTCTGGAAGTCTGAACTTCTCCTGTCTGTTTCATTGTCACGGACCATGTTCTTGGGTAAAATTTAGCTATCCAGGCCAACATCTCTGTGTTCTTAGCCTCTAGCACAGCCATGGCCTGTGATAGAGGGGTGTCACCTACTTCTTTTTTCTATGTTGAGCCCCCAAGGAGTAGTCATGGGCTCAAACATGCAAATCAAATGTATCTGCTTCAAATTAAGCTCATATTCCTGTCCAGTGGGGGTAGAGTTGTTTCATAGGCAATAAATATTAATAAGAAAAATAAACCAATCTTTTAGGCTTCTTCCCCCTGGCTACCACCCCAGGGTTATAAATTATGTACTGCCTGAGTCTGTTTTGACAGCTGTGATAAAGTGGGTTTCAGATTCAGAGAGCATTGCTCCTGAAAGAATGCAGCATCGTGCATTTTCAACACAATCACCACCACCCCGGCCCCCTCCTTTCCTGTCTGGAAGGAAGATTGGTCTGGACTAGCTATTTTTCTACTTTGGGGTCTTCTCTCTTACTTCTGCCAAATAGATATGCAATTTTATATATGTTTTTTTAAACTAGATTTTCACTGTTATCACAGAACTTAGAAGAAAATTTAGTGGAAGGTGAAAAACAACGTTCCTTTATCCTGGATGCAACAGGCCAGGAAGCATGAATGGTCCTGCAGATCTTCCTTCTTCAGGACCAGTCCTACAAGACAAACTTCATCTCATCCGCTGGCCTTAGGGCAGCTCTTCCTGGTTCCCCTGCCTCCTAGCTTCTCTCTTTGCTCCTGTGTCACTGCAATCAGACTGACCCTGGTCTCCAGCCCTTCCTCTGCCACTTCCCATCTGGATGATTTCCAACCTCATTCATTCTGTATTTCAGTAGCAGTCAATACTCTCCTTCTACTCACCTTGCTCTAACATTGACTCCTCTTGGGATTTCCTTTAGGCTCACCTGGACTCATCTCTCTCCTCATTAGGGCACACACCAAGCATCTTCATAATGAGTATTCACTTATAACTTGCATATAGTGATAGAGAAGAGCCCAATGCCCCAACAGCCTTTCAAGTGTACTCTCCATTGATACCTGACTAAATGATAGTCCTAACTATTCCATCAAGTGACTTACACCTACTCTTGAACTTCTCATGACTGGAAGAGCAGAATAAATACTCTTGTGTACTCTTTTTCTTTGGTGTTACTGATATATCTGTGAAGAAAATCCAAACTATGGTGCTTAGTTGATATATGGCATTGCTAAAACATCTACCAAGAGGTATGTTTATGTATAAAAAACACACTACATATATTTACATAGCTGTGAACTATACCTTACATATATGTTCATATTAGATAACTGAGGTGATTTATTCCATTATTGATGGGTATTTAGTGTATTCCAGCTTCAGGTGGTTATAAATAATGCTATGAACATTCTTTGACCCATCTTTGAGTGGGTAAAATAATTTTTACTTCTCTTGTGGAAAAAGTCAGAAAGAAAATTTCAATGTCATAAACTCTCTGCTTTGAGTCAATATAGAATTAGTACAGACACAAATGATTGTGTATAAGGATCCAGATACTAAATAGTTTGCAGTTATTTAGGATTATGAAACTTTGGGTGCATTTTAAATTAGAATGATTTTATTTGCAGGAGCTACATATCTTCTGATTTGTGTGTGTGTGTGTGTGTGTGTGTGTGTGTGTGTGTGTGTGTGTATGCTATTTTTCTTGAGCTTGAAACGAGAGTCTCATGTATACTAAGGAAATAATCTGACACTTTATATCCTAGTCTCAGTATATATTCTGAATATGTGTTGCTTTTCAGATATATGTATGACATGTATTTTGCCAGGATATGGCTTTTTTTTATTACTTTCCAAAGATCTTTTCCAATAAATAGGCTTTAATTTTAAAGAAGTCTAAGTAATCAATCTCTCCTTTTTGAGGCAGTTCTATGTGGTAGGGTTAGGAAATCTCTATTCACCCAAAGATCATATAGATATTTTTTCTGTTTTCTTCTAGATGTTCATTAATTCACCTTTTTCAGAAAGGTTTATGAACAAAGTCAAATTAATTTTTATGGCTATGTAAAGGTTGACTTTGGCTTTTGAGGTGGCCTCTTTCCTGGCATATCAGTTGTCTTTATTGCAGTACCCTGATTTTCACTGTTAGAATGACTACCAATCCCTAAGCCAAGTGGGCTCCATAACTTTGAACATCACTTGTGTTTCTCTGATTGCAAGGACTAAAGGCCTTATTGTTGCACCTAATGTAAGGTCTAAAGGCCTTATTGTTACAATCTTCATCCAGGAATGAAGAGCAACTTGCTTTTCTAACTTTACTACCAATGGGTCCTCTACATGGATGTTCTAAACATGTAATAGTGAAATCTGCTAAAGATTGAACTCTGACATTTCCCAAGCCCTTGTAAAGATACACTGAAATCTTGACTCCTTATAATTCAGAATATGACTTTGGAAAATGGGTTATTATAAAAGTAATCAAGTTAAGACTGATGATTACTTTTCTCCTGCATAAAAGTGTATAATAACTTCTACTACTATAAGAGCTAGCTAGCAGGGATAGAGTTTTCAGGTCAATATCAGCTTGATTTCTCAAGTCATATTTTATGACTCAATATTACCCATGTGTGGACCCAGAAAGCAACAATAATGACTGGCCTGGAAAGACATGCCACTGGTGCAATAGTGAAGCAAATGTTATGGGAGTAACCAAATACTTCTGGTGGGTTTAAGGTCTACTCCACAAGATAGCACCTATATGTCACACCAGTATCAGGGTGTGTGGCTAGATAGGTCATTGTCTCTAATGGATAACATGGAGAACCTAATACCATTCATTATTCTAATGAATAGATACACTATTAAAGTGACTTCTAATGACCTACTCCTGTACCTATATGTTAGTGAATCTCTCTACTCTTATCAGAGAAGCTGCTTCTTGGTAGAAGATGTCAATCAACACAGAGCCCAGTAACTGTTCAACATGAAGAGGAAAATACCATATAGAGTGATCAGCCATAAGCGCAACATACATATTATTTTTCTACTTGGCAAGGATAAGGAATCATTTTGAAAAAGGGAAAAGAAGGATTTTAAGAGCCAGAGGCAGTGGATGACTTAAAAAAAAAACTCAATGTTTTCCAGATTCAATATAGAAATTGTACACATAGATTCACAGAGGTTACGATAGCCCGAGTGTGACCCAAAGAGTTCTATTTAGACAAGATTCTGGCATGAAAGTTTTCTTTAAGGGTATGAACTCTGGTAGATTGGCCAGCTCCAAAGGGACTCTGAAATACCCAAGAGTGTTTGTGGGGCACAAATTGAATTTAATAAAATAAAAACAAGAACATGGTGTTGATGGGTATAAAGGAGTAGGTGGATCTCATAACAGTTGGTTGAAGGATGGTGAAAATGACCAAAACACACTGAATAAAAATCTCAAGGAATTAGTAAAAATAATATTTTTTTTTAAAAAAAATGGTCAGGCTAAAATGAAATAGTCATAGTGTTCGTTAATAGAGCATGGCTTGTCTCCTTAAAAAGGGGGAATTTGGCTATAGGCACATATACACAGAGAATACCATGTGATAAAAGACAGAGGTTAGAGGATGTTCTGGAAGCACAGGAATATCAAGGCTTGTCAGTGCTATGAGGAAAGAAAGGAACAAGGGCTGTGGGATAATCCTTTTGTATGTTGTGAATATATTCCTCTCATTTGCTAATTAAAAAAAAAAAACCTATTGGCCAATATCTGGGCAAGATTACTAGAAGAATTCTGTGAACAGGAAAGGTGAACCAGAGTGTCACCAGCACAGAACAGGAAAGGTGAAGTCAGAGAGTCACCAGCACACAGAGAAGCAAGATGAGAATGCTGTGCTGAGAAAAGATACTAAGCCATGGGACTAAACATAGATAAGTCTATGGGTTAATTTAAGTGTAAAAATTAGCTAGTAACAAGCCTGAGCTATTGATCAAGGATTTACAAGTAGTATAAGTCTCTGTGTGGTAATTTTGGAAGTAGCTCTGAGTATTTGGGAGCAGGTGGTCAGAACAGAAAATTCCATTTACAAACAAGTGTCTATCACTTCTTGCTTGTCCCAGAATGAAGCAACTCCGTAGATAACTTACTTTTGGATTGCAGTCTCTAGAAAAGTCAAAATTAAATATTTTTTTCTGATTAAATTTTAGTAGTTTGCTATTGCATTTCTTAAAAATCAAACTATCTATAAAGAGCTCAAGAATCTAGAGCCCAAAACCTTGAATAACCCAATCAAAAAATGGGGTACAGATCTAAAAAGGGAATTCTCAGCAGAGGAATTACGAATGGCTGAAAGGCACCTGAAAAAGTGCTCATCATCTTTAGCCATCAGAGAAATGCAAATCAAAACAACTTTGAGATACCACCTAACACCTGTTAGATTGGCTAAGATAAAAGGCACACATGACAGCCTATGTTGGAGAGGATGCAGAGCAAGGGGAACACTTCTCCATTGTTGGTGGGAGTGTAAGCTTGTTCAGCCACTTTGGAATGCAATATGGCAGTTTCTCAGAAAATTGAGAATCAATCTCCCCAAGGACCCAGCAATACCACTTCTGGGTATATACCCTAAAGAGGCACATTCACACTCCAAAGGTATTAGCTCAACTATGTTCATAGCAGCATTATTTGTAATAGCAAGAACCT